>JAJOZX010009084.1:0-127500 GCA_023014485.1 Bathynomus jamesi
AGATCCTGGGTTCGATTCCGGGCGGTTACCTCATTTTTCATTGTTCGTTATTTCTCTCCGCGTGTGCAGAACACTCCTCTATACGTACGTCGTTTCTATAACATTATATAGTTCTGGTCATTGCAGTTAAATGTACATATTCACGATTTGCGAGGGTGCCATCTCAAGGCATTGGTTTCTGCCCTATGTAGGAGAATACGACTTCTGACTGATCGAGGCCCGTGGTGTAGTGGATAGCATATCTGACCGGCAATCTGAAGATCCTGGGTTCGATTCCCGGGCGGTTACCTCATTTTTCATTTGTTCGTTATTTCTCTTCCGCGTGTGCAGACATCTCTATACTTACGTCGTTTCTATACATTAATATACTGCGTGGTCATTGCAGTTAAATGTACATATTCACGATTTGCGAGGGTGCCCTCTCAAGGCATTGGTTTCTGCCCTATGTAGGAGAATTACGACTTCTGACTGATCGAGGCCCGTGGTGTAGTGGATAGCATATCTGACCGGCAATCGGAAGATCCTGGGTTCGATTACCGGGCGGTTACCTCATTTTTCATTTGTCGTTATTTCTTCTTCGCGTGTGCAGAACACTCCTCTATGCTTACGTCGTTTCTATACATTAATATAGTGCGTGGTCATTGCAGTTAAATGTACATATTCACGATTTGCGAGGGTGCCCTCTCAAGGCATTGGTTTCTGCCCTATGTAGGAGAATTACGACTTCTGACTGATCGAGGCCCGTGGTGTAGTGGATAGCATATCTGACCGGCAATCGGAAGATCCTGGGTTCGATTCCCGGGCGGTTACCTCATTTTTCATTTGTTCGTTATTTCTCTTCCGCGTGTGCAGAACACTCCTCTATACTTACGTCGTTTCTATACATTAATATAGTTCCTGGTCATTGCAGTTAAATGTACATATTCACGATTTGCGAGGGTGCCCTCTCAAGGCATTGGTTTCTGCTCTATGTAGGAGAATTACGACTTCTGACTGATCGAGGCCCGTGGTGTAGTGGATAGCATATCTGACCGGCAATCCGAAGATCCTGGGTTCGATTCCCGGGCGGTTACCTCATTTTTCATTTGTTCGTTATTTCTCTTCCGCGTGTGCAGAACACTCCTCTATACTTACGTCGTTTCTATACATTAATATACTGCGTGGTCATTGCAGTTAAATGTACATATTCACGATTTGCGAGGGTGCCCTCTCAAGGCATTGGTTTCTGCCCTATGTAGGAGAATTACGACTTCTGACTGATCGAGGCCCGTGGTGTAGTGGATAGTATATCTGACCGGCAATCGGAAGATCCTGGGTTCGATTCCCGGGCGGTTACCTCATTTTTCATTTGTTCGTTATTTCTCTTCCGCGTGTGCAGAACACTCCTCTATACTGACGTCGTTTCTATACATTAATATACTGCGTGGTCATTGCAGTTAAATGTACATATTCACGATTTGCGAGGGTGCCCTCTCAAGCAGGGTTGTGGAGTCGGAGTCGTGGAGTCGCACGTTTCAGGGCGGAGTCGGAGTCGGAGTCGTAAAAACTTCCGACTCCGACTCCAATTTCTGTGTCCTGTGTCACCCTTAATTTCTAAATCCTAAATACTAACATTTAGGTTATTTAGTTTTTTTGGTCAATAAACCTTATTCATTGATAGCCCCTAGATTAAGTTTTTTTAATATTTTTTTTTACATTTTCAGAATATTCAATTAATAATTATTTAAATATAAAATATAAAATATAAAATTTCACACTTAGTGTGGCGGTGATGAAATGTCTTATTATTATGATAATGAGTGAAACACTAGAGGAGTCGGAGTCGTATATTTAAAATGTGAGGAGTCGGAGTCGGATTTTTAGATTTTTTACAATGTGTGGAGTCGGAGTCGGAAAATTTTGGACCGACTCCACAACCCTGCTCTCAAGGCATTGGTTTCTGCCCTATGTAGGAGAATTACGACTTCTGACTGATCGAGGCCCGTGGTGTAGTGGATAGCATATCTGACCGGCAATCGGAAGATCCTGGGTTCGATTCCTGGGCGGTTACCTCATTTTTCATTTGTTCGTTATTTCTCTTCCGCGTGTGCAGAACACTCCTCTATACTGACGTCGTGTCTATACATTAATACTGCGTGGTCATTGCAGTTAAATGTACATATTCACGATTTGCGAGGGTGCCCTCTCAAGGCATTGGTTTCTGCCCTATGTATGAGAATTACGACTTCTGACTGATCGAGGCCCGATGTGTAGTGGATAGCATATCTGACCGGCAATCGGAAGATCCTGGGTTCGATTCCCGGGCGGTTACCTCATTTTTCATTTGTTCGTTATTTCTCTTCCCAGGCGCGGATCCAGGGGGGGGGGTCCGGACCCCCCCCTGCTCACGGTGACCAACGATTTTTCGATTGCGTTTGTTTGCTCCTATATATGAAAAATAAGACCTGAAGACTTAAAATGGCTTAAGGTACATGTATCCCGGTTGCCACAAAATTAATTTCCTTAAAAAGAATAAAGAAAAAAAAGTTTATGTCCGATCCTGAGACATTTCAGACCTGTCCTGGGTGTGTGAACAAGCAGGATTTTGATAACGGGAATATACTTCAAATCCATCTAAAGCTATCTTCAAATATGAAAATTTCCTACCGAGGGGGGGACACCCCCCCTCGGGCACCTCACCTGGCGCTCGCTTCGCTCGCGCGTCCTTGGCCTAGGACATATCAGTAACGAGCCCCACCAAGACTGGACCCCCCTCTGCTTAAATTCCTGGATCCGCCCCTGCTTCCGCGTGTGCAGAACACTCCTCTATACTTACGTCGTTTCTATATATATAATATATATATATATTTATATTTATATATATATATATATATATATATATATATATATATATATATACAGTATATATTTATATTTATATATACATATATAATTTATATATATAATATATATATATATATATATATATAATATATATATATATATATATATATTAGGGTGGTCCAAAAAGTTAAAGCATCGACTAAGTTCTCTCCACAAGGTTGGTTTTATGCCTCTTGGTGTGGACAGTATTTGTGCAAAGTTTCACGTTATTCGGTTAATATTTAGGGTCGCCCCACTTGCCCCTTCTTGAAAATGTGGGAAAATATATAGACAACTGAATAACTAAATTTTTTTTTGGTTCTCAAAGAATATGAAAGAAAACAGTAAGACAATAGGACATGATAATGGGTGTATCTTCATTATTTCTTCTGCATCAGAGTCGCCTTGGATGGTATTGGTATCTGTTTTCGGTGGGCGGCTACGAGTTGTAGGAGGTACTGCTTCTGGTCCTCGTTTCGTGTCAAAGTGGTCATTGTAGCGTTGTGCGAGAGCAATACCTCGCTCGGCAGCATCATTGACGACTTTCATCTTTAAGGCGCGATCTCTAAGTTCCCTGTAGTCTTGTCATTTGGCCATTCCCGTGGATCTTTTTGAAGTAACTGGCGCGCTTCCTCCTTACCTCCAACTTTCAAGGCATCAAAGAGGGTCAATGTCCTTTTCGTGACGAAGGATGCCACATCATTTTCAAACACCAGCTTCCGCCATGTCGATTCGTCGGGGGCAGCCATTCTTTTGGGGATGTTGGGGTGTTGAACCATTCTCCTTTTGGTATCAGGATCGATCCTATTATCGAAGAAGGCCAGTCCAATCAGATGCTCCGACAAGTACCACAGGTGGCGTCTTAGAGCTGTCTTCGCCGCTTGTGCAGCTCCTCCGTGTGGATATTTTTCCAGAAGATGCAGCATTTTGAGATCATTGAGAGGAGCTTGTGTCCCCATTGGCGCTTCATGCCAGTACTTGACGTAAATCAGACTGACAAATAAAGCCAGCTGAGTCACGTTTCGTTCTTCGCGTGCTGTGAGCTTGAATTGATAGTGAAAGAGGTAGATTTTGAGCGCATAAATCGCCTTCGCCATCCATCTCGCGTGGTGCATGGACCGGAGCTCGGATAAAGAGTTGACACCAGTCTTTCCCCCCAGGAAGAGCAAAGATAGTTCAAGGAACTCCTTGTAGTCGTCACGAGGTTGGCTTGCCTGAAGAGCGTTAGGTAAGTAAGTGAGCATCTCCTTTCTCATCTCTTGGAGTTGAGGGTTCTCGAACAAGCTGTCCGATGCTGAGACAAATGCTTCGTGGGAGAGAGATGGCCATTCCTTTTGAAATCGCTTAAAAAGGCCTGTTTCAGGACTTCCTGTTGAGCCAAATATTGAGGCAAAGACATCAGCAAGTACGACTTCAAGTATATGATGTCGACAACCGATCCAAACTAGCTCGTGACCCAATGCTTCTTCAATCCTGACACAGGCTCCGCGATGTTAAACCCGTGTTTGACGCAGTGGTATCGAAGACGAGACCTCTCACATGCTGTTCACGTTCCATAATTTCATAGTTTGAAGGCATGCCTGGGCCTGTGCTTCTCCAGTTCCTTGTTTCATCTTTGGGACACCAAGCAGCTTCTCCTGTCCATTGAATGTTATAAGGATTGCTATCCGATGCACATTCGTCTTCTTCCCTTCAATGCCGGGGAGAAGCTTTCCGTCCCAATGGAGAAGGACAGGGTCTTCTAGAGAGAATGATTCTAGGTCTTCTCGAGCTGCCTGTTCTCGCCCACTTTCTCTGTAGCGATTGAATAGAGCTCCGAGAGCACGTCATCCCAGACAGATCATGCCCCGCGGCCTGTAATACAGCTCCAGTTACGAAAACAGCATTCCGGTCAGAAAGATTGGTGCGATCCATTGCTCCAATGACTTCTGGAGATTGGAAAATGTTCGTAACCTTGTCTTGGGACGCTTTGGTGCCGGAGCTTCAGACGAAGAAGGAATCGGAACCGATGGTCTATAGTCGTCGTCGTCTTGCGAAAAAAGGGAAGAAGAAGAGAGGAAAGATCAATTGATGACACTCCTGCTTCTTCCAAATCTTTCTGTGTTGCTTCATGCCTTGCCTCCCTTGGCTTCCTTCTCCATTCTGGATCGCTTTCTGTCTTGTGTAGTCGTTTCCTTATCAATGCCAGCCATGCTGCAAGAATTGACGTTCTTGCACTGCATGGACAGGAAATTTCGGTCCTCAACGTTGACGATTGTGCTCATGGCATCACTGGTTGCGATGTCAAACAGTTCCTGGATGTCCGCTTTGAAGATGTCTTCATTCATTCTATCGCTGGCACGTTGCCTGGTCCTGTGCTTCTTGAGTGTTTGTAGCGGTCTAAAAGCTTTGAAAGCTTACGGACACAGGAGTCTATCCGTTGAGTTGGGATCCGCGCTCGGGTCCAGACTTCAATCACCCTCTGGCATGCCTGGTTCAGACTGTCGGAGGTGGTTTGTTTGATTGATGTGTGGTGGTATTGCCCCAAGCAAGAGGAGGGCATCAAGGCATGTAGGGAGCCTTGACGTGGATAAAGTTCCAGTTGCCATCCCTAGAAGCCAAACTTTTGGAATTGATCGAGTTTGAGCATCGGACCTACGGAAGAAAAAGTACATTATATAATATATATATTCAGAGTGGGGCGACCTCTAAATATTCACCAATCACGCTGCAATTTTGCACAGACCATGTGGACACTAAATGGACAAACACCACACTTGTGGAGACTATCTAAGACAATTTTGAAATTTCCCCCTATGGATTTGGACCACCCTAATATATATATATATATAATATATATAATATATATATATATATATATATATATATATATATATATATATATATATATATATATAGGTACCCGGGTGAACCAAAAGTAGGTGGACAGTAGGTTGAATAGGGTTTGTGTTATATTATATATAACTATGGTGTTCATTATAACTATGGTGTTTGTGTTATATTATATTAAATATTATAACTAAATTATTTAAATTTAATCTTTTTCTTTCAGATAGTTCAGAGAACCCATAATGGCAAATAATCTAAATACTGATGCCAGAAAATGGGTGTTAAAAGAGTATTGGAAATCTCAAAATACTGAAACTGTTAGAACAAAATGGGTTGAAACATTTGGTACTCAAGCCCCAAAGAGACAAACCATTTACCGCATTCGTGACAAATTTGATGCCACTGGCTCAATTCTTAATGCCCCAAGAACTGGTCGACCCAAAACAGTTTGCACAGAGGACCAGGGGTGCAGTGCTGCCGGAGCTCACCGGAGCGCCGCTCCGGCACCTCTGCAAGAGGAAGTTTGGAGGAATTACCATAACAAGCAACAAAAAAATTGTCTCCATTAATTATCAACAGTTTAGTGAGTGAGTGCAAACACGAAATACTTAGTCATCGTGTGGCATATATAGAAACAGGATAGGAAATGGCAGGCTTTTGTCAGGCCCACCAGAGCTCCGGCACCTATAAAATTGGCACTGCACCCCTGCAGAGGACAATAAGCAACTTGTTGCCGAAGCATTTGTTCACAGTCCCAAAAAGTCCACCAGAAGAGCCTCAGCAGAACTGGACATTTCACAAACCTCTATTATACGAATTCTGAAATCTATTGGGTTGAAAGCTTATCGTCCACGGCTAATTCATGGCTTATTGGAGGATGACCCAGACAGTAGGGCGGATCGAAAATGAGGTTTTTAAACTTTTTTTCGAAATTCAAATATGGCTAGTGCGGAAAATATGTGGGTGCTATAGATAATGACTGTGCATAAATATTAGTCCTGCGAAATTATATCTTCAGGTGCCACAAAGCCGTCGAAAAAAGTGAAATATAATGATTTTCTTATATTCTGCAATCTGCATTAGTACAATAACTGAAACTTACTTGTTATTATTATATATTAAGTGTTCCAATTACCAAAATAGTTACTGAATTACGCAGCTCTTAGTTTATTTAGATCAATGTTCTTTTGATTAATGATCTAAATAATCCAGAACTCACCACGAGGAGGTGGCTGCGTGTCGAGCTCCACCCATGCCCTCCCAACCACCCATCCTTGCGCATGTTTTTTTCTATTAACGTTTTATTTAAACTTTATATTCAGCTTTACTTTCGAATGATGGCATTTTTTTACGTGACTGAAGTGTTGATCTTATGAAGCCATCTCGCGCATTCAATCCAAATACTTTTGATGATGCTTCAGTCACTAATTTTACCATTCTTTCTACTACTTGTGTATGACAAGGGAATTTCTCGAATGGAGGGGTACTCTTGTTTTCTATGAATTCTTCAATCTCATTTTCTGTCAGGTGTCTTGTCACAGGTGGTTCAGTGACAATGCATTTTTGCCAATTAATTAAATCAGTATAATCAGTAGCTTCAAATTGAATAACAGGTACTGTGAAACGCCTCACAACTTTTTCCTTGTTTGTTTGCCTTGCTTTCTTTATTCGCCTCCACGCTAATTCTCTTATGGCGCTGCGGTCATCATGAATCATTGATGCTAGAATATTTTCTGGATTTGCAAAAAATGCATTTCTTTGTATGACAGGGTTTACAATATCTTTACTTCGTCATTCAGTGTTCTTGTTAGTTCAATAGTTTTGAAAACATGTTTTGAGCCATTGACAAAAGACGTACTTTGCTTAATAGAAAACCACATTGGGATGTAGACCTTCATTATAAAAGAAGCAATGTTCATGAGGTTCTCAGATGGACTTACAGTTGAAACGTATAGACGAAGCAAACGATTTGCTGTAGTCAGCCATCGTGAATGTGCCATTTTGCCTGGACTACGATGAGCAAGATCTGGAGAGCAATATCCCTTTGTTATGGCCTGATGAATATCAATTAGATATTTTTGGTCGGTGCTAAGATCTTCACAGTCTACAGTTGGTTCCTCAGCATCAATCCTTTCAAACTCGACAATAGGAAGACTCTCACAGTTCTCTAATTCCCTGCCAATAGGACCGGTGAATCCGCGGGGGCCAGATGTTTTTCCATCCAGCTTTGCAACTAAATGGCGTAATGGCAATTCATTGGCATGGAGCTGGCACACTAAATGTTGAACTGGCTTCTTCAGCTTCAATTCTATAAGCCTTATAACGCCTCCCTTTTCTCCAGTGTTGACTGCTGCACCATCGCATCCAATGGCAACAAGGTTTTCCAGGTTCATGTCATTATTTCCAATATACTCAAACATTCCTTTACATATTTCTTCAGCTGATCCAGAATTCACAGAATAATGGCCCAAATAATCTGAACCAGGTTCTCTCACTAAAGTGATATGTTCTTCTGTTACCTTCTTCCGATATACTTTGGACTCTTTTTTTTCTTGGAAGAGTGTAGAATCTTTTCGACCATCAAAATAGATTCCTCTGATTGGGACCTGATTTTGATCTTTCATAATTTCTGATCTCTTCTTTTGTCTTTCTCTTCTGATTTTACTCCTATCCACTACTTCAGATGTATTGTCAATAGAAACTTCTCCAATATCTTGCAATACTGCACTAACAATGAATGCTGCAGCTCGATCTGAAACTGCAGTCCTGTCACAAGCAGTAGCCACTGAAGGTAGATTTGTAGTTTTCCTTTTCTTGAATAATTGTTCTTCAGGTTGTTCGAGCTTTCTCTTCGAGCTAACTGGCTCTGGAAATGTATCGTCTGATATTTCGCCAGATTCACTTTCACTATTTGATGTCGATGATGATAATTCAACATTTGTATCCTGCAATTTCTCCTGTGAAGATTCTTTGGTGAGCCTCACAGCTTCTTTTTGCTTTCTTAGCAACGTAGATGCTTTTTTCTTTGAGAGTGTAATATCTACTCTATCAATAAACAGTTTTCTTTCACTCCTTTGATCTAAGAGGAATGTCACTTCTTCCTTTGGAACCGTTTTTTCTTTGGGACAAGAACATTGTGTTAGTACTTTGCACTTGCACGCTGCAATGTCAAAAAGTTTCGTGTGTGCTTCTTTTTGAACATATCAATCTTTGCTTTGTAAGCTTCAGAATTTTTTCTGCTTTGGTATGGCTTCATAATGACACGATACTTTTCGTGGTAGCTTCTGAACATTGTTTCAATTCGCCTGTCTAACAGAATTGGGACGGAAGCACTTTCCCAAATTGTTTTCAATTTATCAACAACTTGTTCTAATATTTGAGATATTGAAGGATCTTTATTAGTATTCTGTTTCAAATGTTTCTTACAAACAAGTAATATTTAAAAACTCCTTCGTATGTAGGAAGATTCCTGTGTCACAAATCTTCCCCCATACCAAACATGGGGCACTCAGTTGAGGCCCTGGTTGATTTTGCACAAACTCGAGACATTTTGAAAGTATACAAATCTGAAAAAGAAAGAGCTAATATCAATTATACGTTAATTTCAGTTAATAGTACATGGCAAACTTAGGGCAACACAATACAGAAATGCAAAATATATAAGAAATATAGTTTAGACTATCTGAGTAACGCCAACAACAGAACATCCACCTGCTACGAGAGCGACAGCTACACTGAACCGAGGTACTCACGTGACAGCTGAGTGAGCTGACTATAGAAAACTGTTTTTAGAGAATAGAAACTTTTTTTAAAGGTTGACAGCTATTTTTATACAAGTGTGAATAAATTCTTGTCTATTGTGCATCGTGGACTCTTCTGTAATTATTGGTTAAAATCTGCTTTTTTCAATTTTTTTCAATATTGAAGGTCATTGTGGCACCTGAAGATATTAATGTTATGATTTTAAATTTATACCAGCTTATTTCCTCACTACTCCACACATTTTCCACACTAGCCAATCTGAAAATTCGAAAAATACGTTTTTCACTCCGCCCTAATATATAGGTATTGAAAATCCTGATGTTATGATTGTCACTGAATCTTGGACAAAATTCAGTACTATAGCAAATAGTCCATTTTGTGAGAGAGATAATACCATTACTTATGAAATTGATGGCTATGAACGTTTTTATTATGAACGTAAATATTCAGAGGGTGGTGGAGTATTTATTTATGCCAAGACAAATCTGAATCCAGTTGAAGTTACCTCCATTAAAGAAGAAATAGTTGAATCTGTATGGATAGATATTGGGCATAAAAATGCCAGGAAAATCAGGATAGGGGGTATCTATAGACCACCTGAGGGATGTTCAGTTGGAGGAATCCCCAAAAGTAGAGAAGAAAATAAGTAGGCCTATGTAGAAAATAAACTTATTGATGAAATAAATAAAGCAATGACAAGCAATATTATTATTGTTGGAGATTTCAATTATAGGCATTAGACTGGGAAATATTACAAACACCAGAAAGTAATGAGAGATTCTTAGACTGTATAATTGAGAATGGTTTAACCCAGTTAGTAAAGGAGCCAACCAGGGCTGATGCCATTCTAGATTTAATTCTAACAAATAATCCAGATACCTTCCAGGATATCTCAGTTTCAGAAACACTAGGTTCAGGTGATCATTGTATCCTTCGGTTTAATATTGTTTGTAATTCAAGACTAGTAAAAATAAAGTAGAAATCCCAGATTTCAAAAAAAATATAAATGTACTAGTAAATGATCTGTGTCTAATAAATTGAACAGATATTCTACAGCCTGAACAGACAGTAACTAGTATGTGGGAAAAATTTAAAAGTATAATAATGAACATACAAAGGAAGCATATCCCACAGTGTAAAATCAGAACTGGAAAAAATAAAAAACAACCTTGGATAAACTGCAATGTAAAAAGAGCAATCAGAGAAAAACAAAAGCATTTCATAAATTCAAAAGAACTAAAAATGGCAGACTCTGAAATATATATAAAAGTAAAAGAAGCATTTGCAAGAAAGCAATCAGATAGCAAATGAGACCTGGAAAAATGTCTGGCCAAGAACTCAAAAAACAATCCTAAGAAGTTTTTCAGTCACTTCAATTTGAAAAGTAGAGTGAAAAAGAAAATTGGAATCCTCCATATAGATGATAAAACTATAGATGATGATCTTGAAATAACTGAAGAACTAAACAAATACTTCTCATCAGTATTCACAAATGAAAATTTAAATAATATTCCTGATCTTATACTACCAGGACAAGATAGAGAAATAAATGAATTAAGGGTAGCAAAACTAGATATCCTAAAAGCAATAGATAAATTAAAAATGGAAAAATCTCCAGGGCCAGATGAAATGCATCCAATAGTCATAAAAGCTGCCAAAAAGAATATAGCACAGGCACTAGAAATTATTTTTAATAAATCATTGATATGTACTCAAATTCCAGAGGATTGGAAGAAAGCAAATGTGGCTCCAATCTTTAAAAAAGGAAATAGAAACTTGGCAAAAAACTAGAGACCCATCAGCCTCACCTCCATTATTTGCAAATTATTCGAAAGTATCATTAGAGGTAAAGTTACTGAGTTCCTTGAAGGGTGCAACCTCATAAATGATAGCCAGCATGGCTTTCAAAATGGAAGGACCTGTCTAACCACCTTGATTGAATTTTATGGTGGAGTCCTATCGCATTTGGACAATAAAGAGCCAGTAGATATAAGGGGTTCCAAAAAACCTTAGCCCCCCCCATTTGCAGCTTACATGTTTACTTATATCGAAATAGTTTTTAGTGATTATAAAAATATATAAAATTCTTTATTTATTGCAGGTATTAAAATTACTCTAGCTTATAAAGTGATAATATAATGGCTTCTCAATTAATTGGTGATTCGGAGAGGCAATGTGTGATAGATCGCATACGAGCAATAACATTTCGGGAAACTTGTGATGCTGGAGCCACCTTTATAACACGTTCATGGGTTGCCAAAAAGTTGCGAAGAAGTGAGGACTTCATCAAAAGAAATTGGAATAAAACTTTGAATGAATGGGAAATGGATACAACCAAATCTGGGCACCCAAATTTGCCACTCTCTCAGGAAACAAAGGCCATCATTGAAAGTGGTATGCGTAAGCGGGAAAACAGCTTGCTAAACTTTCTATAGAGAGATCAAAGTGTTGAGAGGAAAGATCATTAGTGGTGAGATCATTCAACTGTACCATCATAGGCAAGGTTTAAAGCCTTGGCATGAACTTCCAAAGCCAAGAAAAACTCAACTTAACATCGATTACAGAATGGTTTGCCCATTATCTTGAAGATTGGGATGTGGATGATTTCATGCCTTTAGCTGTCTCCAATAAATTTTTTGTTTACGTACGTCAGCCTAACTACCAAAATGATCAAGTGTGGGCCACAACACCAGATGATATCGATGACAATGAACATTATCGCAAATTATTAAAAAGTCCAGACTGTGTTGGTGTGTTTGTTTTGTTCACTGCAAAGAAGCTGAAGCCAAATGGTCAGAGTTGGGATGGACAGTATTTTCGTGATATTATTCTATCCCAGCATGTCATTCCTTTTCTAAGAAACCCAAACAATGTTATGGATGTCAATCAGGTCACACTTCTGCACGATAAGGCCCCCTGCTTTAAGGCATTAGCCACTCAACAGTTGTGCAGAACCATGAGATCGATTTCTTTGGAAATGAAGAATGGCCAGGAAATTCTCCTGACCTGAATGTCTGTGAACACATTGGATCAGTTATAAAGGACAAGGTTGAATGTCTCTTGTTTCAAGAACCTGCAGCAAATTGATTTTCAAAGGATACAATGACGCAACACATTGAAACTGTTTTAGCAAATTTGCGTAATGATCAAGATCTATTCATGTCACTTTTGGCAAGCTACCCAAAGTGAATTCAGGCTGTCTTGGAAGCCAATGGCGGGAATACCAAGTTTTAATTGTTTCTCATTAAATGCAGGATTAAATTCTCTTTTGTAAGGTATGTTTAGTTTTACTGTACCTCTAATGGTTTAGGCCATAGGCGGGGAGGCTAAGGTTTATTGAAGCCCTGTATTATACTTAGATTTTGCAAAGGCATTTGATACTGTTCCTCATGCAAGATTGTTGGTGAAAGTTAGAGCCCATGGTATAAGATGTCATATAGCTGACTGGATAGAAGAATGGCTGAGAAACAGAAAACAGAGTTCATCTAAATGGAAATAAGTCTACTTGGAGACCCGTATTGAGCGGAGTCCCACAGGGGTCTGTGCTGGGACCTCTGCTTTTTGTTGTCTATATAAATGATATAGAGAAAGGCCTATCATGTAAAACCTCAAAATTTGCTGATGATACAAAATTAGGCCATAATGTGAAGTCAGTAGCAGGAGCAATGACAATACAAAAAGACTTAGACAGAGTAACAGCCTGGGCAGATAAGTGGGAGATGAGATTTAATGTTAATAAGCGCAAGGTTATGCATATTGGGCCAAAAAATCCAGAATTTGAGTACAATATGAATGGATTAAAAATGATGATGAAGAGAAAGACTTGGGTGTCACTGTGACTAATGAACTTAAACCCTCAAATCACTGTATGGAAATCAGAAATAAAGCAAATGCTAGACTCAGTCTCATGCAGAGACACATTGAATACATATCACCCAATATTATAAAGCAACTATATATTTCATATGTGAGACCCCTCCTTGAATACTGTATTCAATTTAATAGTCCCTATTTGATACAAGATATTGAAAAATTGGAAAAAGTACAGAAATGAGTAACAAGAATGATCCTATCTCTAAGACAATTGACATATAAGGAAAGACTGGCGTATCTAAACATGTTCTCATTAAAAAGGAGGAGGTTAAGGGGTGATATGATAGAGGTGTATAAAATGATAAAAGGGTTGGATAAGATAGATTTCGATTCTCTCTTCATTAAAGATCACAATAAGCAGATTAGAGGTCATAGTATTAAATTATTTAAGCCAAGATGTAGAACAAATTTAAGAAAACATAGTTTTACAAACAGAGTAATTAAGTTTGGAACAGTCTGACAGAAGAAGTGGTGACTTCAGATACACTTGATTCTTTCAAAAGAAGGTTGGATAGTTTGATGTCTGCAAGGGACATCTGGTGATAATGTCTAAGCCCATTTTTATTGCATGAATGGTACTAGTTTATTTCATATATATTATATGCATTTAGGTGATAAATCCCACAGCTCAACACAAGTGTTGTGGGATATATGGAGCAGGAACGGCCCTAGGGTTGCTGGTGCCCGGGCAAGCTGAACTTTGGCGCCCTTACAAGTACAGGCATCCCCCGTTATACGATTGGGATGCGTCCCTAAAAACCCCATCGTATATCGAACTGAAGGCCTTATGGGAAAAATAGGGATACATTCCCAAACATTCTGGAAGACCCCAAAATTTGCAGATTCCACTATTATTTTGCTATATATTTTACTGTTATGTACAAAAAGTGGCAGATAACGACGACACATTCTCGCCAGCTGCCAGGATCTTGTCGGAATTCTTGATCACTGTCGACACAGTGGACTGAGCCAGTCCAAGAATCTTCGCTATCGAATTAGCCCCTTGTCCATTCTTGTGATGCTTGACAATGTCAAGCTTAACCTCCAAGCTCAAACTCTTGCGAGGCTTCTTAGCAATACCCGAAGCACCAGCACTTGGCCTTTTCTGAGACATGCTTTCAAGTTGGAGATCGTTAACGCGAAATAAGGCAATCGTAAATCGAAAGATGGGGGTACTTTGCCAGGCGTATGTAATTTGTGCTCAACGCTCACCTATGCGGCCACATCAACCCATGTGACATGTCATCCCATGTCGGGCCAAACTGACCTTAGCTTTACTGGTAGTCTCTAATGCTATTGGCTAATATAATGTTATAATCCCTGAAAATTTTACTCCACATCAGGAAATTTTCACATTTGACTTTTATTTCATTTATTTATTTTTAGATTTTTCGCTTTGTATTTGGAAGATCCCAAACGCATGACGTGGCGCCCCTTAGCACGTGGCGCCCCGGGCAACTGCCCGAGTTGCCGGTACCTTGAGCCGGCCCTGATAGGGAGGCAGCATCTTGGGTTAGGGGATACTCTCTGTCCTTACACACCCAATTTAAAGAGATTTCCTCTGCTGAGCGGTGCCCCCCATAGTACTGTGAGGTATTGAAAAAGTCATGATCTTCACTTGCCCCACAAACACCTTTAAATGGGAGACCCAAAATGGGTGCACACACATTTCTACATTACTGTACAGTCTTTACAGCCACACCTACACTTTTCCTCCTAAGTATATATATTGTAATGTATATGGTTGTAAATTGTGACTTGGTCCGCAATTGATATGGACCATGACTTATTTTTGGTTGTCAAGGTACTGGTATTGATGGGTACCGTAATGAAATTGACTGGATTCTTTGGATCTGATATATTTGCATGTCAGTTATAAATAGATATAGAGTGTAACATATTTGTGGATAGTAGCCTATTATGACTTTGATCCTCTGGATCCAGAGTGTCTTCTCTAGTTTTAAATTGATAATTAATTAGTTTTAAATTGAAAATTAGTTTTGTAAAAATTGGTTGTTGCCAATGTACAGGCAGTTTTTACATAGTGGAGCCACCTCGTTGGGCCGAAGTGGCCCCTAGTGTGCCCACTATAAAAATTTCTTATGTTCTTAATGAAACATATGAGGCCTTCCGTACAACAAGGGTGAGCCCGCCATTTTTTAAAAAAGAGATGTTGGCATTCAAAGTTTGAGATATAATAAATTGCCATAACTTCGCTAAATATTAAGTTAGCACAATAAATGAGAGTTTATTCTTAAGATGTTTCATTGAAGAATACGTTAATATAGATGTGAAAACAATAAAACAAGTTTTGAGACTCATGGCAGGCTTGCCCTTATCGTGCCGAATGCCTCATATATCAATCAATAGAGCAGAAAAAATGGTGCAAGCAGCTATGTATCATTTTGAAAATATTAGAAAATAACAAAGTTATGACACTATGAAGATGTTACTAGATTATTCACTTTTCCAGGAGATTTGATAACAGGCAAAATAATAATAATAATAATAGGTGCCCTAACAGTAACGCCTGAAAGTTGTACTGTGTATAATAATAATAATCTTACTAATAATAAATTCTCTATCAGTCATGTTGGATAACTTGTTGAAAATAGTCTCATATAATGTAAGGTCAGTGAGGAAATTCAACTGTAGATGTTCATAAAATCTGCGACAGTGCAGATTTGATACTCCTGCAGGAGCGCTGGCTACCTAAACAAGAGCTAAAATTCCTCTCTATCATCCATGATGACTTTATGTACCATGTGTCATCAGCAGTAGACTTGTTAGATGAATTAATGTACAGTAGGCCTTTTGGCGGTGTTGCTTTCAAGGAAAAATTTGTCAAAACATATAAATTTTTAACAAGCATTAATGTAAGGTTGTTAGGCATTGAATTACAAGTGAACAATGATTGCATATTAATTGTAAACTGCTATTTACCATACAACAACAGCAGTAATCTAGATGAATACATTGATTTGCTGTACAAAATTAAGTCATTAACAGATAACCCCAAATATTCTCACTGTATAATTCTTTGTAGAATTGGGTAACATGTGTGAGTCAGCCAATTTAAGTATAGTGATGTAGATATATTAGGGGTAGCCAGTGGTAATTTTACATACATTAGTGATATGATTGGTACCACCAGGTGGATTGATCATTGTTTCACTAGTAATAATCTAAAGGATCGAATTGTTAGAGTTCATATTCTGCATGATTTCTTTCTTTCTGATCATAGACCATTAGAAATATTAATTAACGTTACCAATTTATGTGCAACACGACTTAACAAGAACTCAATAGGTAAGAATAATCGCGTTGATTGGTCCAATGTTAATATACAGCAGAAAATAGAATACAAGGACAGAACAAGTCACCTCTTTAATAATTTAGAAATTTTGCACCTTGCTGTAATAATCCTTGCTCAAATGATTCTCAAGTGCTGTAAACTCATAGATAGGTATTATAGTAAGATAATATCCCTGTTAAGAGAAGCAGGAAGCCCCCTGATTAAATCTTGCAACTATCATACTAAGATTATTCCTGGATGGAATGATTTTATTGCCCCCCCTGAAGAGGGAATCGAAAGACACCTATGATTTGTGGTGCTTTCATGATAGACCCAGATTAGGACCAGTATACATGAATATGTGTAGAAGTCGGGGTCACTATAAGGCGGCCATAAGGCGATGTAAACAGGAAGAAGAGTCTATTCGAGCATCAAAAGCCTGTGAAGTTCGCATAAATAATAATGATAAAAAATTTTGTAAATTTGTTAAGAATCAAATAGGTGTCAAAAATGTCCTCCCTCCGACAATTGATGGGGTGTTGGGGGAGGATGAAATTGCAAGGCTGTGGAAAAACCACTACTCTAACATTCTTAACAGTGTGAGTAGGGATAATCTTAAGATAGATTGCAGCAAAATGATTGTGCGAGGGACAAGGGAAAATACTTTATCATTTTCTGAAGTAAAGAGGTTAATTAAAGAGTTAGACTTGTTCTGCATCAGGGGTAGATGACTTATCGAATGAGCACCTAAAATATGAAAATGACAGTATGTCTGCATATATCATTGCTCCTATCAGCCATGCTTGCTCATAGCTATATCCCTGCAGAGTTCATGAGGGTATATATCTTGCCCCTGGTCAAAAATAAGTACGGAGACATTCTGTTCAGCAATAATTATAGGCCTATTGCTGTCACTTCCTCCTTCTTGAAACTACTAGAAAAACTATTGTTACTCTGATTAAATGATTTCCTATGGACATCTAATCAGTTTGGCTTTAGCAGGTCCCACTCAACTGACCTGTGTATCTATGTACTTAAAGAAACAATATCTAAATACATTGACAGTAATTCAACTATTTATAGCTGTTTCCTAGATATAAGTAAGGCATAGGATAGGGTGAACCACAATATTTTATTTGCAAAACTAGAAGACAGGAAGGTTCCCATGTACATATTAAATTTATTAATTTATTGAAATTTGGTATTCCCACCAATCTTTCACCATTAGGTGGGGCAATGTACTATCCGAGTGTTTTGGCTCCTCTTGCGGGGTGAGACAAGGCTCCTTGCTCAACCCTATGCTGTTTAATGTGTATATTGACGGATTAATTGCTTCACTTAATGAGGCAACAGTGGGATTTTGTATGGATAACACAAGGATAAATAACTTAGTTTATGCCGATGATATGGTGGTAATAAGTCCCTCTGTTAAAGGTCTGGATCAGCTACTAAACATCTGCGAAGTGTATTCACAGAAACATTCTTTTTAATGTTACAAAAACTAAGGTTATGCAGTTTCCTCCTAAAAGCTGTAATCAGCCAGCTGATATAAGGTTTAAAATGAATGGTGAAGTAATTGAGGAAGTACAAGATTTTAAGTATTTGGGTCAAACTATTACCAGCTCATTGAGTGATGACTTGGATATAAGAAAACAATTTTGAAGCCTGTTTGCTAAAGCGAATATGACTATAAGGAACTTTTGATTCTGTACAAGTGAAGCTAAAGACACACTCTTTCGTACTTTCTGCAGTAATATATATGGACAGCAACTCTGGGTGAATTATAAAGGTTCTGGCAGAATCCTAAATTTGCTGTACAACAGGTCTTTTAGTCTCTTACATAAATTACCCTTGAGATGCTCAGCTTCGCAAATGCTTGCTACCTGCAATGTCCTGAGCTTCCCGGAGGTAGGTAACAAGACATGCTCAACACAGTCTAATGCAAAGAATTAAAAAATCAACCAACCCAATCATCCAAGCTATCCATGAGTCCTGCCATTTATCCTCTAAGCTATGGACTTCTTGGTACGAAAACATCTGTCTGTAGCTCCACTTAACTTCGACAGTGCAGTATTATTTCTAATCAATTGTATATATTTCTATACTTAGTATATGAACTGTCATTGTATTAATAATAATTGTCATATGGACTATAGTCTGCCAATAAACCTTTTCATTTTCATTCGTTTTCATTTTCTATTGTAGCTTACACCATTTGGATCTTTTCCATTTCATGTACTGTTTCCAATTTTGTTGAAAATAAGATATTTAATGTACGCCCTAACCAATCATCAAGGGCGTACAGTTGACCTAACTGTGCATTCAGTTAACCTACATTAAATATCTTATTTTCAACAAAATTGGAAACAGTACATGAAACGGAAAAGATGCAAATGGTGTAAGCTATGATAAGCCTAGTAACATCTTCATAATGTCATAACTTTGTTATTTTCTAATATTTTCAAAATGATACATAGCTGCTTGCACCATTTTTTCAGCTCTATCGATTGATATATGTTTCGTTACTGTAGCATGTTTCATGGCAATGTGGGGTGTCTTGTAAAGTTTTACTAAAATTTTAATAAGCCCAGAGGGTCTAGTCATGAGGCAGAGGCCAGACCAACTTATGGAGATATTGCAGTTCAAGTTTGGCCTAGGCCTGAATATAATACTGTAAATGAGGCTGAAAATCAGAAACAGCCTGAACCCACTGTTTTAGTTGGGCCTAAGTTAGCACAAAATAGGCCAAATGAGTGGGAAAAACCAAAGAAAACCTGGAAACTTAGGATTTTAAAGCCAAATGAAAATGTTTTTATAGAATTAACAAATTAACAAATAGGGTAATTATGTCACAAATGACATGGCCTGAAGTTGAAATAAAAAATATATTTTTCTTGTGTATTTTGGTGTGCTCTGTTCAAATATAACCTCCATTTCCTGTGCAAATGGAAAGCAATATGTTTATTTGTACATTACTTCAGAGTCTTATTTCTTAATTTCTGGTCATGTGGATAGCAATATATTAACAAAAAATTATGAAACCTAACTAAACCTGATGCTAACAAGGGGGCTCTGCCCCCTTGACCCCGCTAATAACGTAAAGTTTGTTCCTGATATTATGAAATATGACTCCAAAATAATATAAACAAATTCTTATTTCTTTACATTTGCACAGGAAATGAAGGTTATATTTGAACAAAGCGTGGTCATTATGCAGAAAATGACATGGCCTTAAGTTGAAATAAAAAATATATTTTTCTAGTGTATTTTTGTGTGCTCTGTTCAAATATAACCTTCATTTCTTGTACAAACTATTGTAGAAAATAATAATAATAATAATAATAATATATATATTTAGTGTATTTGTAGTTGGGGGTGGTATGACATCATGTTACTCTGCAACTTAGTTTGTTGGTTTCTGTTCTGGCTATTTTTTTTTCTAATTGGATTCAGTTTGGTGGTGTTTGTGATAGAATTATGATCGAGCCATTTGTGTGGTTTCGACTTTGAGAACTTGATTCATCATGTGCCCTAGATGATTAATTAAATGATTAATTGAATGCCCGGTTAGGTCAACTGTATGCCCTTGATGATTGGTTAGGTTAAGTCATGATATTTTCGTTAGTTTAAACAAAAATGATGAGAGCAAACTTTTCTGGTTAATTTTGAGGTGTTTTGCACGTTTCCTGTGGCAATGTCTCGTTTACGAGATCTTGTAATATGAACATGTTCGTGTTCGGTTATGCTTTATTGTATAAAATGCAGTCAAAAATATATTTTTCAAGTGTATTTTGGTGTGCTTTTTTCGAATATGACCTTTGTTTTTTGTACAAATGAACAGAAATACAGTTGTCATTGCATGGCCCAAACACATATTTCTGTTCATTTGCACAAGAAATGAAGGTTATATTTGAACAGAGCACACCAAAATACACTAGAAAAATATATTTTTTATTTCAACTTCAGGCCATGTCATTTTCTGCATAATGACCCAAATAGCACCAAAATACACTAGAAAAATGTATTTTAAGGAAAGATATAAGGCCTAATAGATAAACTAACCTTGAATTATTCTGTGGGTGGATAGAGAAGGGCAGCTTGCTTGAGGAAAGCATGAAGACACTCCTGCTGTGGTGCTTATTAATAAATAAATAACAGGCAAAATACTGGGAATAGTCACACCCTTCGCACAACAACAACATACACATACAAAACTGATCTCTTATGTTCAGACTGAAAGACCTGTGAATGCTCATACAAAATGACATCATCACTATTTCCCTATACAAATAGCATAAAATTATACTGTTGGACCAAAAATGTGTGTACAGTCGGCCCTCCATATCCATGGGTTCCGCATCCGCGGATTGAAAAGATTCGAAAAAAAAAAATTCCAGAAAGTTCCAAAAAGCAAAACTTGAATTTGCAGCGCGCCAAGCACTACGCTGAATCCACGTGAATGAAGTGATGTGTAGGCATACCCTGCTGTAGCCTCCCGCCATTTCACAGATCCTCAGTCTCTCTCCAGCACTCGTTGTTTGAGCATTGTTCGCCTCGTGTCTCGTTCATTCGCTACTTGTGTTGTGTATTTATAATTATATTTTCTATATGTACTTGTATTTTAAATATTCTGTGTTTTATTCTATGTATTTCTCTTTCAGGTCATTAAACGAAAGCAATCTGTAAGTGTTGAAAGAAAGAAAATGTTACGTTGTTGCTGACATGTACTATGTAGTTAGGCCTACGATGGTTGAGTCTGTACTGAACATGTACAGACTTTTTTTTCTTGTCATTATTCCCTAAACAATACAGTATAACAACTATTTACATAGCATTTACATTGTATTAGGTATTATAAGTAATCTAGATATGATTTAAAGTATACGGGAGGATGTGCGTAGGTTATATGCAAATACTACGCCATTTGATATAAGGGACTTGAGCATCCGCGGATTTTGGTATCGGCGGGGGGTCCTGGAACCAATCCCCCGCGGATACCGAGGGATGACTGTATTTATATATATATATTATTAGTATCATAATTTTCACTATTAATATGCATTTACACAAAAAATGAGTGACAAATTTGAATAAAGTGACTAAAACTACCTCATAAAAAGTTATTTTGATTTACAGGTCCAGCCCATGTCATTTAGTTTACATTAACCAACAAATAGATTTCATTCATTTTCTATAAATGATGAAGAAAATAATATAGGGAAACTCGATTCTATAGTAGTAGAAGTTTCAAGTTAAACCCAAGCCATGTAGGAAAAGTTCCTGTAATTGGAGATTCCCAAGTCAGAGGCCTAGGAAACCAAAAGGAAGCATAGTCAATTGCTATCCTGGTGCAACCATTGATAGGGTAAAGTAAAAAATCAGTGAAAAAACTTTGGGTACTGATTTAGTTTCTCCAAAAAATGTAGCTATTCATGCTGGAGGTTGTTGTTGTTGTTGTTGTTTAACCGATCAACCCACCCTGATCGAGCAAGCTGGCAGCACGCAGGTAACTGATCACCCTCTCTGGAGTGGACCAGAGGTTCAGCACACTAATGATGTTGTGTTGTGTTCGTTGTTGTGCTAGAGCGGTACAGTCTGTCATAATGTGTTCAATTGTTTGTGGTGTGTCCTGGCACAGGTGGCAGGTGTCATCTATGGAGTTGTCTAGTCTGTGTTTATATGTCCATAAGTTGGGGTGATGTCCACATCGGAATTGTGCTAAGTTAACTCGATCCAATCTGCTCAGGCTGATCTCTGACCTGTTAATGGGTGGTGGCTTCGCACCTAGGACCACATTTGGACTGAGTCGTGTCAGTGCTTTGTGGGTTAGGTGTGTTTGTATGTGTTTTCTGTACTGTGTGATGTCTGTGGGGTGTGGTATGGAATGGAGTATTTGGTTATAATGCCTCTGGTGTTACCTTAATGGTGCGAGGTGTTGGTGTATGATTGTACATGTAGTGGCAAGGGTGTTGTGGGTTAGTTGTCGCTGCTGCCATGAATTGTGTTCCCCTCATGTCTAAATGTTCCCTAACTTTCAGAAATTTTGTTTCTGTGTGCAGGTGTTCTATTGGTGTTGTTTGAGTGCATCCTGTAATGATACGAAGTGCGTTGTTTTGTATTGTCTGTAAGGTGTTTATGTGTGTGTTTGAGATAATGGGTGCCCAGCATGGGCTAGCATAGTCCATAACTGAGTGAATATATTGTTTGTATATGAGTGATGATGTTTCCTGCTGGTGTCCAAAGTTTGTGCCTGTTAGTACCCTCAGCATGTTAAGTGTTGACATACATTTGTTTTTAATGTCCTGAATGTGGTTTGCAAAAGATAATGATGTGTTGTATTTGACCCCAAGTATTTTTGTCCTGTGAGTGTGTGGAATGTTGATGTTGTTTAGTGTAAGCTGTGGAATTACCTGGTGTTCTTTTGTGTTGCTTGTAAGCAAGGTGATGGTTGATTTTGTGGGTGCTACTTTGAGTCTATTGTGTGTGAGCCAGTCTTGTATACTGTTTATGCATGTTTGTAGGTTATTTGTAGCGGTGTCGATGTTGTTGTGGGTGGATGTTAGAGTGATGTCATCTGCATATGATGATAAGGTAAGCTTGTTATCTATGGGTGTTGGAATGTCATGCATGTATAAGTTGAACAGTGTTGGTGAGAGAACAGAGCCTTGAGGGGCCCCATTCGGAAAAAGGTTGTTTTTAGATGACTTGCCATTAAATGTGACATGTATCTTCCTGAAAGATAGTTGCTCAGCCACCTTTTGGTGTTATTGTGCATGTTTGTGTTGAGTATTTTGTTTATGAGAGGGAAGCGTGGGATAGCATCAAATGCTTTACTAATGTCTATTGTTGCTAATAGTGTACGTTGAGCTGGTTGTCTGGAGTTGATGCCATCCATGATGTGCTGCGTGAGGTTAGTGAGTAATGTCGTGGTTGAGTGGTGAGGTCTGAATCCATGTTGAGTAGGCGATAGTGGAATGTGTGGGTTGGTGATTTGTAAGATTAGTCTTTCTGTTACTTTGGAAGGTGTACATAGTAAAGTAATGGATCTATAGGAAGCTGGTTCTGTTGGATTTTTGTTTGGTTTGAGTAGTATAATAATTTTACCTTGTTTCCATATGTCAGGACTCAGGAATAATACAGTGTTGGTATGAATATGTGCTGATATTTGTGAGAACTAGTATTCCTTGTGGGCCCAAGTGTTTAAGGTGTTAGATATGTTGTCTGGTCCAGTAGCCTTCGAATTCTTAATGTTTTTGATGATCTTGGTGGTCTGGTTTGTATTGACCAGCTTGTTGTGTGTATGTTGGGATATTATTTTGGCTGTGACAGATAGCCGTGTGTGAGGTGTGAATGCTGCTGTTAGAGTGGGTAATGCTGTTTATAGTTTTGTATAGCCTGGATGTATCTGTGGAGTGGTTTAGTGTTATGAATTCCCTGAATGTTTCTGTTTGTTTTTCTTTGAGTTTGTTGTTTATTTCAGTGTTGAACTGTTGTACTGCTGTTTTATGGCTTCTGTGTGTGGTGTTTGTGTGTTATATTTGAGGTTGTTACGTTGCCTTATGAGGTGGGCTATTTCTCTAGTATAATTTGGGTTGTATTTCCTAATGTTGCCTTTGGGTATGTATTTGTTTGCATTATTGATGATCTGATTAAATGTCTTGAGTGTTGTATTGATGTTTATGATGGGTGTGCTGTTTAATGTCGTGAATTGTTCCTCAGTCTGTATTTTGAACTGTTCACAATCAGTTTTCTTGTAATTTCTGTAAGTGTGCCTAAGGCTGTTGGGGCAGAGTGTAGAATGTGTTGTAATGATGATGGCCAGGTGGTCTGATGACAGTTGTTTTTCTGTTCTCCATTGTGTATGTGTTGCTAGTGAGGGGGAACAGAACGTTATGTCTGGGGAGGAGTTTGAGTATCCTGCTTGATGTGCTATGTGTGTATGTTCTTCTATATTGTTAAGAATGAAGAGGCTGTTTAGTTGTGTGGCTATGTTAGTGCCTCTGGTGTTGTTTTCGTTGTGCAGGTACCAACTAGTGTCTTTGGCATTGAAGTCTCCTCCTAAGATGACATTAGTGAGAGAGGCCAGATTGTGTAACTGTGGATTGTAATTGGCTGGCACCTGAGGTGAACTATCTGGTGGGATGTAAATGTTGATTAGTGTAGTTTTGTGTTTTGCGCGCGTTTTAATGTTAACTGCCTGGATTGTGTTTGTAATGTGGGTTTGTAATGGTGGGTGTTTTGTGTGTGTGTTTTAGTTTTGTTTCTTGTATAAGTGCTATGTGAATGTTTTGTTTGTGTACGAATTCCCTAAGCTGCATGATTTTGTTTGTGAGGCCATCTACATTGTACTCTAATATGTTGATATTATACTTCTGTATGTGTCTCATGGTGCTATTGTGTCTGTCTTTGTGTATGGTGACATGTGTAAGTTGTAGTGGGTCCTGGATTAGTCTTAATGTCGCCAGAGAGTAAGAATAGTTTGGGGAGCATGCAATTGCTCCCTGTAATTGAAAACATAGCACACTGAGAATAGGTCCAGCCCCGGGAGCCGATTGGCACTCTGACTGTGCCACACAACAGGCCATCGACTGCCAGTCTGGCCAACTGTAGACAGCCCGCTGCACGGAGATTTGAGGAAGTTTGGCCACCAGCACGTTGATGTTTTGGTTTGATGTCGCCTCTTCGCATTGACGTGTCCCGCGCTGGAGGATGCAGCCACTGTTGGAAGCTTCCTTGTCAGCTGCTAACACTTTTTTCATGTTCTAGCTACCTGTTCAGAGGTTTTTTATAAATAAATCTCAGTTTTCTGTTCAAAACGGCTCTTTCTAATTTTAAATTTGATTAGTCAAGGAAGGAAGATGTTGACTTCTATTTTGCAGCAACAGTTGATGGTATTTATGTTACTTTACTGATTAATGAAAATGATTTGGTTCTTCAAATTATAAAAGATTTCTTTTGTAATAATTGATAAATACAAAACATAAAATGTATATGCAAACAGGATGATGATGCTTAGACTATTCAAGTTGATGAAGTTTTCTCTTTCTCATATATTGTATCGACATAATACTGTAAATATATTTAAAATTTCTGCGTAAATAACTTGTGTTTCACAGAAAACAAAGACTTCCCTCAATCTTCTATCACATCCAAACAGTCCCGAGCATTGTGCCAGTGGAGGTAATGATGTAATGCTTAGCCATCAGAAGAAATCTTAAAAAGCTATAATGAAATACTGGTAGAATTAAAAGAAGGTAGGCATAAATCATTTATTACAGGTATTATTCCAAGGATGAGTGAAGGTAATAAATGGTTCTCTAGGGCTTTTAGCATAAATAATACACTCAAAGAACTTGGTACACAATTAGGTGTAACATATATTGATCTATGGAACAAATTTCATTGGAAAAGAGAATTGTATAATAAAGATGGGGTTCATCTTAACACAAATGGTAAGGATGTACTCTGCACAGTTTTATTAATAGCAATCTAAAATGAAAATGTAAAAAACCTGGGTATGTTTCATTGACTAACAAATGGTACTTCACTGAATAAAATATCTCAAATGGAGTAAAATTAAAGAAACAATTAAAGATGGCAAAGACTAAAGTCAATTGATATTAGATCCAAAATTAAAGTAAATGTTGCAGGTTCTCTTTTGTTATTTTATGCAAATGCAAGAAGTATTAGAGATAAGATAGATGAATTTAAAACATATGTTGAAATTGAGAAACCAGATATCTTGATCATAACTGAGACATGGACAAAATTTAGCAGTGTACCAAATAATCAAGTGAGCGAGATGATAATATTACCTATGAATTAAATGGCTATGAACTTTTTTATAATGAGTGTAAACATTTTGAAGATATATTCAACCAAAGTAAATCTACACACTATGTATGGGAAAAGTTAAAAAAAAAAGATGTTCATAGTAAATATATTCCTCAGCGTAAAATAAGAATCAGAAATAAGAGAGAACCCTGGATAAATCTGTCTATTAAGAAAGGGATAAGAGAAAGGCCTTCAGCAAATTTAAGAGAACTCAAAATGAAATGGACCTTGAAATCTATAAAAGACAAGAAAGCAAGAAACTTATTAGAGATAATAAATGCAATTCAGAGAGGAACTTAACCAAAAAAGTTCTTTAGTCATTTCAACTTGAAAAATAAATCTAATAAAAAAATTGGACCCCTTCATGCTGATGACAAAATTATTGAAAAAGATTTTGAAATTACTGAGGAGCTAAATAGATATTTCTGCTCAGTATTTACAAAGGAAAATGTAAATACAATTCCAGATTTTACATTGGTAACACAAGAGATAAATCATATAAATATTGAGGAAGTGGATATTTTGAGAGCAATAGACAGGCTAAACATAGATAAGTCACCAGGACCTGATGAAATTTATCCTATAGTAGTAAAGGAAACAAAATATTAGCATAGCCCAAGCACTTAAAATACTTTTCAACCTTTCATTGATTAACAGCGCAGTTCCAGAGGACTGGAAAACAGCAAATGTGTCCCACTTTTCAAAAAAGGAAACAAAAATTTAGCTAAAAACTATAGACCAATTAGTTTAACTTGTATTATTTGCAAATTACTAGAAAGTGTCATCAGAGACAAAATTACAATATTCTTTAGAAGATAAAGGATTAATTAGTAATAGCCAACATGGCTTCTGAAATGGCAGGTCATGTTTTATGATATGTTGAAGCATCTGGATAAAAAAGAATCCGTAGATATTGTGTACTTAGATTTTGCCAAAGTTTTTGATACATTTCCAATAAGTGGTTGCTTGTTAAAGTTAGAGCTCATGGAATAAAAGGGACAGTAGCAAATTGGATTGAAGAATGGCTTAGAGAAAGAGAACAGAGTTCATTTAAATGGAACTAGGTCTACATGGAGCCCTGTTCTGAGTGGAGTCCCACAGGAGTCAGTACTTGGACCTCTACTTTTTATTATTTATATTAATGACTTGGAAAGGGGTCTAACTAGAAAAACCTCAATATTTGCAGATGATACAAATTGAGACAAAATGTAAGATCTTTAACAGGTGCCATGAAAATGCAAAAGGACATTGATAGAGTAGTTGCTTGGGCAGATAGGTAAGAGATGAAATTTAATGTGGAAAAGTGTAAAGTTATGCATGTTGTTCATAATCCAGAATTTGAGTATAACATGGATGAGAGCTGGATAAATAAAGAAAAAAGGAGAGATTTGGGTGTCATTGTGAATCATGATCTTAAACCTACAAAGCAATGTATTGAAATTAGAAATAAGGCTATTGCTAGATTGGTTGAACCTAATGCAAAACACACAGAATATAGATCACCAGAAATTATAAGTAGGCTCTACACTTCATACGTGAGGCCTCTTCTTGAGTATTGCATTCAGTTCAGTAGTTCTTATTTAGAGCAAGACAAAGACAGACTAGAAAAAGTACAAAAGAACCACAAGGATGGTATCCATGCCTTACACACCTTAGTTACAAAGGGAGATTGGAGCACCTAAACATGTCTTCCCTAAAGCGAAGAAGGTTATGAGGTGATATGATAGAAGTATATAAAATAATGAGTTAGATAATATAGACTTCCACTCACTTTTTACAAAGGATCACAATGATAGGACAAGAGGCCATAGCCCTAAGCTTTTTCAGCAAAGATGTAAATTTATCACAGTTAGTACAATATAGTTTTTCAAATATAGTAGTAAAATTCTGGAATAGCTTAGATGAAGAAGTTATGAGTTGCTATGCTTTGGAGACTTAAGAATAAACTAGATAAATTAATGACTGAAAGAGGTATCTGGTAATGATGTGAAGAAGAGGTTTGTGAACCCCTCCCACATAAATATATAGTTTATTTTTTATTTGGGTAAATCTCATCACCCACACAGAGTGATGGGATGTAGGGAGGCAGCATCTTGGGTTAGGGGACACTTTGTCTTTATACCCCCCATTTAGAGATTTCTCTGCTGAGTGGTGTCCCCCATAGCAATGTGATGTATGAAAGACTAATTATGGTCACTTGCCTCATAGATACCTTTAAATGGGGAGACCCTGAATGGATGTACATTCAGATACTCTATACAGTCTTTACAGTCCTACCTACTCTTTTCTCTTAATTGTAGAGCTTGTATTATTCAGGTTATATGCATAATAGCTATATACATATAGTCATATGAGAAATGTAGACAACCTGATCCTTTGGGTCTGCAAAACTATTGTATGTATAAGTAGTAGACAAGCAGTGACGAAGATCCTCAATATCCACGTAAAACTTCTTGAGATGAGATAATCATATGATGTTTAAAATTAGTATGGTAGTGGTATTGAAGAATGATCCTTACCTTTGAACCTTATGTTGTTTTGTGCGTTGGTTTCTCTTTACACAGAGGTGAAGCTGGTGGCCCCGCCTCTAGGTCTGGCTTGGTGGAGGAGTGAGTTGCTTTCTTGCACTCTCCA
Source organism: Bathynomus jamesi (assembly GCA_023014485.1). NCBI lineage: Eukaryota > Metazoa > Arthropoda > Malacostraca > Isopoda > Cirolanidae > Bathynomus > Bathynomus jamesi. The sequence continues at coordinate 29,090 of JAJOZX010009084.1, forward strand.
CCGTACATAGCCAAGCACGCCTGGTTCATCTGGTACCATCCTGAGCCAGGCATCCAGTCTTCTCTTGAAGACTTCAACTTTGACCCCCATTACGTTTCTGAGGTCCTTTGGAAGCTGGTTGGAAAGTTTGGCCCCCTGACAACCACGCTATTTTCCTTCAATGTTGAGGAGGTCCCTTGTCGGCCTTTAATTTGGGAACACTACACATTCTGCCTCTCCTATTTTCTAGTGTTGTTTGAATGGTAATTGGGTTTAGTTTTAGGTTTGGTACCAGTTTTTCAATCATTTTCCATATGTAGATTATGGTGTACCTCTCTCTCCTTTCTAGGGAGTCCAGATTTAGTTATGTAGTCTTTCCCAGTAGTTGAGTTCTTTGCTGTGAAATGTCTTTGCGTTTCTTCTAGTTTATTAGTTTCTTCCTTTTTATATGGGGACATCAAAACTGAGCAGTATTCAAGTTTTGGTATAATCACTGTTTTTAGCAGGGGAATCATTACTGACCTGTCCCTTCTTTTGAACGTTCTTAGTACCTGTCCCGTGACTCTTTTTGCTTTATTTATCACTATCTGATTTTGTTTTGAATTTTGCATCATCTGTCATTACTACCCCAAGATCGATCACTTTCATGCTTCTCTGAATTTCCTGTCTATCTGGAACATAATATGCAGTCTGTTTGGGGAAACTCCACTAACAACGCATTAAATGGTATCTTTGTCATCCAAAAATGAGCAATAAGGTTATTATCTGATGCTGATTTCCTTGATCACTCTAGTGCATTATTTAAAGGGCTAAACCTACTAAAGCTCAATGATATAACCAAACTGGCACATTTTATTTTTATTTACAAGTGTAAGAACAAAATCATTAATTTGCAATGGGTAAATAGATATTTTAACTCATCAAGAAATCCACTCGTATCAGACCAGAAGTAGATCAAAGCTTGTTATACCTCAATTTAGATTGTCTTCATCTCAAAAACTACCCATTTTCATTGGATTGAAACTATGGAATGACTTACATGCCGTTATACAAAATACTGCGAATGTAAATTTGTTTAAAACCAAGTTGAAATCCTGATTAATAATGGCATACTAACAAAAATCTAGGATTAATGTCCACTAATATTGTTTAATATTGTAATACATGTTTTAACTATTAATAATACTTATTTACTTATTTATTTATTTATTATTATTAATTAACAACTAACTGCTTATTTTTAATAAGAGCCCAGTAAAGCCTAAAGCTTAGGCCAAATTAAATAAAATAAATAGTTGAGCTTCACAATTATTCATGTCACTGTAAATCGAAAAAACTGTGTTTATTTTATTATTAATAAAGGTTATTTTATTCGGTTCCATGTAAATTCCACCCATGGTAAATTCCAAAAAATTTAAGAATTTTAACAATTATAACTGTTATTTTCTAAGGTTAATTTTTGATAGTCACTGGACAGTGTTTTTCTGGTGTGTTTTTAGATGATTCGAATGATTTTGACCATCGTTTCTATAGCAAATCACTTGTTTTTGAGTTAGCGTGATTTTTGTTAGTTTTAACGAAAATATCACAACTAAACCTAACCAGTCATCAAGGGTGTACAGTTGACCTAACCTATATATTTTACCAGTTTTTTATTTTGCATAAACTTTTTAATAAACTTTAATAAACTGTAAGCTTTTTTGATAACCCTTTGGGTGGATTTTTCAGGGGTGGAATTTACTGTGTGGAATTTACGTACAACGTTCTATTCTATATTAAGTTCCTCTTTTCTACCATGTCTCAAGAGCTGAAATTTATCGTGTTAAATGACATGTCTTCTGACCATTTGTATATCTTGTTTGTGTCCTTCTGCAAGGCCTCCTTTCATTTACATTGCTGATTTTTCTGCTGATCTTTGTATCATCTTCAAAGGATGTTACTATACTGTTGCTGTTTACTCTGCTGTCTATGTCTGTTAGCATGATAATGAACAGGAGTGGGGCCATTACTGTCCCTTGTGTTACTGAGCTGCGTACTTCCGATTCTGATGATGATATACAGTCGTCCCTCGGTATCCGCGGGGGATTGGTTCCAGGACCCCCTGCGGATACCAAAATCCGCGGATGCTCAAGCCCCTTATATAAAATGGCGTAGTATTTGCATATAACCTGCGCACATCCTCCCGTATACTTTAAATCATCTCTAGATTATTTATAATACCTAATACAATGTAAATGCTATGTAAATAGTTGTTATACTGTATTGTTTAGGGAATAATGACAAGAAAAAAAAGTCTGTACATGTTCAGTACAGACGCAACCATCGTAGGTCTAACTACATAGTACATGTCAGCAACAACGTAACATTTTCTTTCTTTCAACACTTACAGATTGCTTTCGTTTAATGACCTGAAAGAGAAATACATAGAATAAAACACAGAATATTTAAAATACAAGTACATATAGAAAATATAATTATAAATAGAGAAAATATAAATTTATTCTCTCTCTCAATGCTCAAACAACGAGTGCTGGAGAGAGACTGAGGATCTGTGAAATGGCGGGAGGCTACAGCAGGGTATGTCTACACATCACTTCATTCGTGTGGATTCAGCGTAGTGCTCGGTGCGCGGCAAATTCAAGTTTTGCTTTTTGGAACTTTCTGGAATTTTTTTTTTCGAATATTTTCGATCCACGGTTGGTTGAATCCGCGGATGCGGAACCCGCGGATATGGAGGGCCGACTGTACCTTGAATTTTGATGACCTGCAGATGTTCTCTGAGGAAGTTGTAGATCCATTTTCCTACTTTGCCTGTTAGTCCCATATATTTCATTTTATGTGCTATTATACCATGATCACATTTGTCGAAAGCTTTAGCAAAATCTGTATATAACATCATAGTTGTCATTTCTTTCCAGTGCATCTAGGATATTATTGTAGTGTTCTATTAGTTGTGATAGGCATGATCTACCCGATCGGAATCTGTGCTGATTTTGTTGAATCTTTCCTGTGTCTCCAGGAAATCATAAATTTTCTCTAACTATTTTCTCAAATACTTGGGTGAGGTGGGATGTCAATGACACTGGTCTGTAGTTCTTTGCTTGAGATCTGTCCCCTCCTTTATATATAGGGACAATGTTTGCTCTTTTCAAGATGCTCAGTATTTCCCCAGTGTCTAGAGATCTTCTCCATATCCAGTATAAAGGTGTAGCTATTTCATTTTTACAGTTTTTAATCAATAATTCGTTCAGTTGTCCGGACCTGCAGCTGAATGTGGTTTCATTTGTCCTATAGCTCTCGTTACATCTGGGGTAAAATCAGTCTTATATACTCTCCTTGCAATTCCTCTTCAAAGAATGCATCTATGTCAGGAATCACTTTGTCACGTTTTGGGGTACTGAAAACAGATTCATATTGGGCTGTCAGTTTCAGATATTTCTTTTGGATCGTCAGTTCATTATTTCTCGTCCTTAAGGGCCCAATAGCAGCACACATTTTTGTTTTCCTTTTTGCATAGCTATATGAGTATTTTGGATTTTCCTTTATTGCTTCTACTGCCTTTTCCTCTTCCCTCTCGGTATGGTCCTTAATCAGGGCTTGTATTTTCCTGTTGATACCCTCCAGTTTTTCTTGTATTACTTTTATTCCAAAAGGAGAACACATGGTCTGTTACCATGCCAGCTTGATGACTTACAAGTTTTCCTTTAACAAGGGACTGACTATAATGAGGATTGCAAGCTTTAATATGATGGAAATATTTGAGTACTTGCTTGTTGGTTGGAACAGCTGTAGTCGTTATGGAGGCTATAGGTTGACCTACAAAGGGAATTTCTGTTTTGCTTCTAGTTAAAGGTTTGCTTAGAGCCATTTTATCAATTTAAATAGGTATTATAGAACCTAGATTTAGAAATTCCTGAAAAAAGTTAGATTAGTTGGTAAAAATTGCTAAAAATATGAAATAAGGGGGCTAAATTGGGCCCTGTGGGTCCACATTTAGCATTGACATTTATAAAGCTAGTATACATTAACAGAAATGCATATAGAGTGGTAAATGTGTTTTACTTTTAATTAAAATAGTATATTTTACTATAAAATGCCAAAAAATGCCAATTTTTTTGTCTGAATTGGGGATGTAAAATGTAAACTGCTGGGGATGCATGAAGTTTTTAGATAGGACTTTAAAAACTTGTGTGGGCATTCTTAGTAACCCACTTCACGATATTATATCGGTTAATGCTGTACCCGACCAACTTTGGGTTTAACGGGACACCCTATTGGACATGGGGACAAAAGCATACCTTGAGTGGAAATAATAATGATAATAATAATTATGCTACTGTCTGATGTTAATGTACCTACTTCATCTTAATATTATGATGATGTCTTGTGCACATCCTGCTAATGGAGGAACATAATAAATTGTTTAACACATTTCTTGCGATACGACCCACCCGTGGGTCATCACCTTCTTTTGTCTTTTGTCTTCTTTTTTATTTTTGGCTATAAATGACCTGTTAAATGTAAATATGAATGCGATATGACCCACTGGTGGGCACATTCTTTTCATTGAAGTGGATTCAAAATACCAAGAGTAAAGTACTTACATCCTCCTCCTCCTCTGAGATTTGGCAGCCTACTGACGTCAGTGGCGAATTGTTGCCATTTATACTGGGAAGAAAACTCGAGAATCGGCATTCGCGGAAAACGTGTTAAATATATTTGGAAATTGTTTATATTCACACTTTCTGAGAATCTTGTATCCAATACTTTGAAGCCATTGAGTGACCTCTAAATATTAAAATATTTCAAAACTTTGTACATAGTGTTTTTACATCATATGGCATACTTTGATGAGGTCAAAGCGAAGAAACTTAAAAGTTGAAAAATAAGTGACACCCTAACATATACATATATATATATATATATATATATATAAATAAAACTTAACCTAAACAAGCATAACCTAATCTGATCTAACCTAACTATTTCCATGTGATAGCCTACGAAAATGTCAATAGCCTCATTGTTGTTGTTAAAACGACGCTGAATAACCGCTTAGTAAGATAGAGAACACCATTGACACCCGTCCTGCATGACCACCAAATTTCAAATGATTTCAAACTGGTCAACTGCCATCTTCATCATGAGAATCATGTTAGCACATGCATGAAATATGTCTTGCAATAGCTGATTGGTTAATTGTGGTCAGCTGATGTTACATCACATAGGGACATCTATGAAAATGGTGACAGCATTGTCCTGATTTGATTTGATTTTATTTTCTTTTTTTTTTCTTTTTATAAATTGTATAACATTTTTTGAGCAAATTCATATTTACTAAAAAAATCAATTGGTAATTATTCGTTTTAGTGCTTTTCCTCCTTTCTGAACCAAAACACATTTTCCTGGTGTTTTGTGGTGTGATTTGTTCAAATCTGAACTTCGTTTCTTTGGGAAATGAGCCGTTTTTGAGAAATTTTAAAATTGAAAATTTCTCAAAAACGGCTCATTTCCCAAAGAAACGAAGTTCAGATTTGAGCAAATCACACCAAAAAACACCAGAAAAATGTGTTTTGGTTCAGACCTAACCTAACCTGAACAGACCTAATCTAACCTAACCTGAACAGACCTAATCTAACCTAACCTGAACAGACCTAATCTAACCTAACCTGAACAGACCTAATCTAACCTAACCTGAACAGACCTGAACTGACCTAACCTAACCTAAACTGATTGGGTTTTGTTGCCAGACCATAATATCCAGCTCTTCACGTCTTTCCAACAACACTCAATATTTTGAATGTGAACGGTGTCTTCCATGAACCGCTGTGAATGGTTCTGTCCGGTGAATGTAGCCTAGATTTCCAAGTTGAGAATACGCACGCCACTCGTCGGAATAGATTGTAGTCCCAGGCCTAATATGTTGCTGGATCAGGCGAACAAGAGTTGTTGCGTCTCTGAGGAACCGCAAACAACAGTAGTTTTTTGGAACTGCGTTCCAAGGTACCAAAAACCCAGGCAATCGCAACCTCCGCAAACCATAATGAAAACCAGACTAAAGCATTCTTGAATGAGTATGTATTATGAGAGATTCAAAATGTACGTCTCTGATTGGTCGAATAAGGTCACGTGAAACCAAAACGAGATGTAATTGGTTGTTTTGACCTATGTTTCCTAATTTTGCCACGAGATGTCTCCCCATAAAACTGGAGAGGGCGACGTTCGTTAAAATTTTAACAGCGTTAAGAGCTAAATACTCGGTCAATGGCCTATAATGGCTGCTTTTTACGTCTAAATTTTTTTTTTTCATAAAAAATAATTATTACATTTCCTTGATTTTTATCAGTTTCCCTGAGGTTTCAAGGTGTCCTCAATACGAATTTATATGTTAAATTGTCATAGAATGTCTCCTATCGAAAACGAACAAAGCATTAAAACGAATATTAACCAATCAATTTGCAATCAAATTCTACATCCGTTAAACCTATTTTCATGCAAAAAATGGATTCCTGGTGCTAAACCGAATCTTAACCCCCCACTTTCAAAAGTAAAATTCTGGAATCCAGGTCCCACTCACTGCCAGACAGTTCAGAGACAGTCCATAAGTAACCTAACTGGTAAAGATTTGGTTTAGCACTGGGAACCAGTGCTAAACTTAACCTAAACAAGCCTAGCCTAACCTAACCCTATTTCCATGCCATAGTCTATTGGATTCCTGGTGCTAAACTGAATCTTAACCAATGGTTTTACAACTGTCCCAGATAGAAAAAAGATAAATCTTATTTTTTTATTCATGAAACTTTTGTCAACTGGATCCTCAAAGGTCATTTCCTGATCTTGGTCAAAGAGTGAATTTTTTCTTATTTATAGGCCTACTTGTAAAAAATTTAATTATTTGGAATCCTCATCCTGTAATAATTTAAAAAATATATAATTTCAAAGATTTATAAGTATTATTACCGAAGCTGTGGGCCTTCTAAATGGTCTTACCCTGAAATGATGTTGGCTTGTAACTTCTGAACCATTAGTCAGATTGAAGAAGCCTTGAAAAATGAGGCATTTAGCCAAAGAACTATGTACCAAATTCCATCAAAATTGGAGGAATTATGGTTTTTAGTGTTGGTCTGCTTCATTATAATTTCCTTTATGTGGGTTACTTTGTAGTAAAAGATAAGATGAGTTTAAGATCCAGTATATTATCACAAGGCAATGTGAAAGCATTCACCATAAATCAGTCCATTCTCTGTCTGATTAGAACTAATCTCTTGATATCAGATGTCAGTTTGGTGTGAATATAGTTTCATTGCTTGCTAATTGTGTCACTTCACTTAGTTATGTTATATTCATGTTCATTATCATCATTTGATGTATTCTCATTTTTAGTAAGCTTTCTGTAATAAACTGGCTAATGTATAGTCATCCCTCTCCTTTCACTGGGGTTACGTTCCTGAAAACCCTTGTGATTGGCAAAAACCATGATAGGTAAAACCTAGGGCCTATGGGAAATAGAGGGTTAGGGTAACTTGACCCCCAGACATCACTTACTATGCATACTTAACTCCAGAAAAAGGTTATATATATATATATATATATATATATATATATATATATATATATATATATACAGGGTGGGTAAAAAAAAAAGGTGCCCCCTTAGAGATAAACTGTCCTATTAAAAAAGTTTTTTTAATGAAGGAAGAAAGATCACTCCAGAACTTGTCACCATGTTTCTTTTTTGGATATCTATCAAACCAACAAAATTACCAAAACTTTAATGTTGTGAATGCAAATTTCAATTATAAACCTTAAGTGAAGTTCTAGTCAAAACAGAATTTATTAATGATAATTCTTATGATTTGCAAATCACTGAATCACATGATTGTGTTAATAAAATTATATACTGTCACAAACAAATAAATGTAACTATAAAATTTACAAAAGTATGACATATTTTAAATCTTTTTATAAGGGACTGAAAATTTGAGTCTTACCTTGAGAATTCTTTGACTAGATCCTGAATCTTGCTGGTGACAACTGGGGGGTGAAATTGGAGACACGTTGCACCAAATCCAGTGTTCAGTCACTTAGTGCAACCATATCAACTGCTTGTCTGGTTGCCCAGTTCTCTTCTGCTATTACATGTTGGATGACATCTTTACAAAGAGGAAGCTTTCCATTGGGGAATGAGTCTGTGCTTGAAAATCTGTGACCTCCATCAAGAATTTTGGTTATTATGTATTTTATCACACTCAGTCATTTTACACACCAAAATATATTTTTCTAGTAGTATTTGATGTGATTTGTTCAAATATGACCTCCATTTCCGTCGGAAATGAGATCCAACAAAGTTATAGTACTTTGAAGTTTGGCTCATTTTCAAGGGAAATGGAAGTCAAAATCTAAGCAAAACACATCAAATATTACTAGAAAAATGTATTTTGGTATTAATTAACCTAACCTAACAACCTAACCGTGGCTAAACGAGCCTAACCCTGGCTAAACGAGCCTAACCCTGGCTAAACGAGCCTAACCCTGGCTAAACGATCCTAACCCTGGCTAAACGAGCCTAGAGTATTACCTTATTATGGATTAGGTGGTGGATACAGACGAGAGCTTGTTTAGCCAGGGTTAGGCTCATTTAGCCAGGGTTAGGCTCGTTTAGCCAGGGTTAGGCTCGTTTAGCCACGGTTAGGTTAGGTTAGGTTAATTAATACCAAAATACATTTTCCTAGTAATATTTGATGTGTTTTGCTTAGATTTTGACTTCCATTTCCCTTGAAAATTAGCCAAACTTCAAAGTACTATAACTTTGTTGGATCTCATTTCCGATGGAAATGGAGGTCATATTTGAACAAATCACATCAAATACTACTAGAAAAATGTATTTTGGTGTGTAAAATGACTGAGTGGGATAAAATACATAATTACCAGAATTTTAACTGTCACTGCATCTTAACATCCTACTATGCAGTATTTTTTGGCAATAAGGTTATCAAAATACATGTATTTATCAATTCTATAAATTCAACCTGAAAAGAAAAATGTAAAATATAATTTCAAATAAACAAAATATTTGGAGAAAAAGAGCTGAAAAATTGCAATTTTTGAGCAAAAATGATGGAATATGGATTTTTGATGCATTATTGATCCTGCATCCCTCTGCAAATGTTTTAATCTGCTTGAGGTAAAAAATACATAAACAGTTTTTAAATTCTTTCCATGTCCAGAACCCAAGATAGGTCACTGGGTTCAAATTTTGGTTGCGCACGCACACAATCAGGGCTGGCTCAAGGTACCGGCAACTCGGGCAGTTGCCCAGGGCGCCACGTGCTAAGGGGCACCACGTCATGTGTTTGGGATCTTCCAAATACAAAGCGAAAAATCTAAAAATAAATAAATAAAATAAAATGAAATAAAAGTCAAATGTGAAAATTTCCTGATGTGGAGTAAAATTTTCAGGGATTATAACATTATATTAGCCAATAGCTTAAATTCTTTAGCAATTCTGTCAATAGAAAAATGACTCAGAAATATAAATACGAAAAAATTTGCAAATCTAAAGTTGAGGAAAAATTATTTTAGTTAGGATAATGTACGAATTTGAATGTCTGTTGTTGCGTTTGATTTTTTTTCATTTATCTATAATAAATTCTTTATTCTTATATTTGTAATTTTTTTAGCATTATGAAAAAATTATTAAAATGGTAAAAAGTTTTAAGGGTGCTGAAATTCAATTTGCCCGGGGCACTGACAAACCTCGAGCTGGCCCTGCACACAATTTGTATAACTTGGCCAGTAGTAGTCAGTTTTGTATACAACCATCCAAAATTGGTTTTAAAGTTTAATCCTGGACAAAAGACAACTATCTAGACCCGCTTAATTTTGATCCTGGCACTTTTGATTTTTTCACTCCACCCTACAGTCTTCGTATATTTACAAGCATCATATTTTAAAACTTTGGGTGTCAGATTTTACAGATTCTGCACACTGGTTTTGATTTGTATTGAGATAACTAAAAGGTTTTGATTTTGTTTGAAAATTAAAATGGTAATCTGAACTTCAGCCATGAATATTGACTTTCAAGATTAATTTTAAAGAATAAACTAGGCCTGTATACGTTAAGTTTATAGGATTATGATATGAAAGAACCTCTTTTTTTTTTTCGATCTTAACATTGTAAACACTATTTTTATTTTTATAATAATACATTTGGTGCTGAGTTAACATTGCACAAAGGTGTCTCTTCACATATTGAAACCACTCGTAAGTTTGTTCTTCAGGTGCACATCTTTGAAAAACTATAAAAGCAAATGATGAACTTTCTAATTTGAAAATTTTGTTTTTGGTAAAAACTATCAAATAATTTTGTCAGGCATAGGCTAAACCCCATGGATTACAATGACATTCATTGAATTTTGGGTGCAGACCCATACTGTAGCTTATTGAGTATATTATTATTTTCAGAGGAATACCTCCTTTCCTTCAGAATAATGAACTGTGAACTATAAAGAGATACTTTTATAAAAGAATTTAATTTTTTCCATCACTCATTCAATGTCATGAGTTTCAAAATAGAAAAAAATGAAAGCGAGTGTGATTTGAAAGAAGTTTATTGGAACATTAAAGATGAAATTGATATCAAAGAAGTCAATTTCTCTGAAACAAATTACTTGAAAGAAGATTCAATTGGCCACAGAAACATTTGTGATAAATTGCAGGTAAAAAATAAATATGAATAATTGATTTTTGTAAAATATAGTTTAAGTGGATTACCGTACCATTCATAGCGCAATGAAAACAAAATATAAATACCTTTTTCGTTCTTTTAATGAATAGAGATTATTGACTAAGGTTAGTAATTTATTTATTAATTAATTCATTCATCAAAGCATTATGTTGATGAATTCATTTTTAAAGCTTTAATAGATTATTAAACATTTATTAAACTGAAATAAATTTGAATAGAAAATTAATTATTGAATATGATGAAAGAGAGAACTACTTTCAGATCAAAGATGAATGGATAAAAGATGTTTCTGTTGAGGATCACACAGACTTCACTGATTATGAACTTCAGATTAAGGTAAATGTGTGTGTTCTACTTAATGATGCAACATTTTTGCAAGTTTTTTTAATTGTTGCTGAAAGGGAAATTTATCTAAACTATAAACTTAATGGTGATCAAACAATCAAATAATGTCAAAAAACCTTTATCATAGTTTAGGTCAACTGTTGTTGTTGAATATACAGTGTCCAAGAAAATAGTGGTATAAAAATAACACCAGTACACATTTGAAAACTTGTTGATCGATTTTTATAAACTAGTTGGTGATTCTATATAATTTGAGTATGCTGATCTCAAAAACATAGTTAGTTTTTCCCTATCACGTATGGTTTTCTTACTACAGGGTGTGTCATAAATCCCCCATTTATCCCTAAATGTGAACCATCTTATCGAGACCAACATTGGATTGCACATGCTAAACCATAAATTTTGTTGTTATAGACTACAGTAACACTTAATAATAATGTAGGGTAAATATATATAACAACCAGTCCCATTCCCAACAAAATACTCTCTCCCCTCCCATCAATGGGTGGTTAACATTTGGGGACAGATGAGTATTACAACACCCCTTGTAGCACGAAATCTTTAGGTGATAGAGTAAAACCTAATTAAAGCAGAATTAAATAGCTCCTAGCTCTTGGACAAGCATATTGCTTGTTTATGAAAGAATAAAAAAATAACTGAAAGAAACAAAATATATTTACCTTCTTTACCAAGCGAAGTATGTGTCGGATGCCAATAAATTGTTCTCCTGCAATCTAGACCCCAAAAGTTCTGCAGAGTCCTTAGGCAGATTCAAATCCCTGACTAAGTCATTTAGTTCGGCTTGGGTTAATGGTTTAGGATCTCAGTCAGCTGTTGGTTGTTCATAAACATCATCATTGTCTGGATTTGGAGCTGAATCAGAATCTGAATTGTATTGATCCAGACTCTCGGGTGGGCGGGGAATAGGAACTTCTGGACCATGGGGTACCGGCCTTATTGCAGATGGAAGACTTGGGTATTGAAGGCTCTTTATTCTTTGCATTATAACCTTTAACATTGCAAGAACAGAAGTAGCAGTTGTCAGTATGGTTTCTAGGCTCACGCCATACCATAGGGATCCCAAATGGCAAACTTTTTTTTTTTACCTTCGCTCCAATTCCTTAGTGCCGCAACACACGTAAGACAAACCTTGTGTGGAGCCCAACTTTTGTCTTGATCTCCTAATTTAATTCCAAAATAAGCATGATAAGCTCTCTTAATGAAGGTTGTTACATTTGTCCTTTGTTTTACAACAACATACTGACCACAATATAACAAAATATGTCTGGAGTCTGGACTATGGGTACATCCTCTAGAAGCCATTATTAAAATTTTAAAGATGTAATGTTAGAATTATCTATCTGAAAAATATGAAAAAACGAAATTAATTAAAGATAAAAAAGGTAAAAAATTACAAAATGCCCCAAAATTGTTTTGCTAATAACTTTAAAACTGTGGGTGATAGAAAAAAACTGGTAGCATTTTTTAATTCAGCGCAGCAAACTGCTTCAGAATCACAACTCAAAATAAAGAAATCGATTTTCATGCAGACTGGTGTAATTGGTCACTTGTTAATCAATATGTATGCATTGTATATGGTTGTTTTAATTTCCAAACTGTACAAGTTTAGAACACTTTTTACAAGATGACCATCATTTGTTGTGATATGTATTCATCACTCAAACTCCATTACGGCATTAGTGAGTTGCTCTTGTGAAATGGATCAATTGACTTGTTTCTTCAAAGGAGTTTTGCCAGTCTACTGAGTTTATCACAGTACACAGGTTTTTTAATATGCACCTACATTCAGCATTGAGGAAAGGTTGTATCTAGAAAGTTATGAACAGTACTGACAGTGTGGGAAGACACCCAGTCTTGTTGAAAGATTGCACTTTTTGCTGAAAGGGAAATTTATCTAAAATATAAACTTAATGGTGATCAAACAATCAAATAATGTCAAAAAACCTTTATCATAGTTTAGGTCAACTGTTATTGTTGAATATACAGTGTCCAAGAAAATAGTGGTATAAAAATAACACCAGTACACATTTGAAAACTTGTTGATCGATTTTTACAAACTAGTTGGTGATTCTATATAATTTGAGTGTGCTGATCTCAAAACTATAGTTAGTTTTTCCCTATCACGTATGGTTTTATTACTACAGGGTGTGTCATAAATCCCCCATTTATCCCCAAATGTGAACCATCTTATCGAGACCAACATTGGATTGCACATGCTAAACCATAAATTTTGTTGTTATAGACTACAGTAACACTTAATAATAATGTAGGGTAAATATATATAACAACCAGTCCCATTCCCAGCAAAATAGTCTCTCCCCTCCCATCAATGGGTGGTTAACATTTGGGGACAGATGAGGTATTACAACACCCCTTGTAGCACGAAATCTTTAGGTGATAGAGTAAAACCTAATTAAAGCAGAATTAAATAGCTCCTAGCTCTTGGACAAGCATATTGCTTGTTTATGAAAGAATAAAAAAATAACTGAAAGAAACAAAATATATTTACCTTCTTTACCAAGCGAAGTATGTGTTGGATGCCAATAAATTGTTCTCTTGCAATCTAGACCCCAAAAGTTCTGCAGAGTCCTTAGGCAGATTCAAATCCCTGACTAAGTCATTTAGTTCGGCTTGGGTTAATGGTTTAGGATCTCAGTCAGCTGTTGGTTGTTCATAAACATCATCATTGTCTGGATTTGGAGCTGAATCAGAATCTGAATTGTATTGATCCAGACTCTCGGGTGGGCGGGGAATAGGAACTTCTGGACCATGGGGTACCGGCCTTATTGCAGATGGAAGACTTGGGTATTGAAGGCTCTTTATTCTTTGCATTATAACCTTTAACATTGCAAGAACAGAAGTAGCAGTTGTCAGTATGGTTTCTAGGCTCACGCCATACCATAGGGATTCCAAATGGCAAACTTTTTTTTTTTACCTTCGCTCCAATTCCTTAGTGCCGCAACACACGTAAGACAAACCTTGTGTGGAGCCCAACTTTTGTCTTGATCTCCTAATTTAATTCCAAAATAAGCATGATAAGCTCTCTTAATGAAGGTTGTTACATTTGTCCTTTGTTTTACAACAACATACTGACGTCAATATAACAAAATATGTCTGGACTATGGGTACATCCTCTAGAAGTCATTATTAAAATTTTAAAGACGTAATGTTAGAATTATCTATCTGAAAAATATGAAAAACGAAATTAATTAAAGATAAAAAAGGTAAAAAATTACAAAATGCCCCAAAATTGTTTTGCTAATAACTTTAAAACTGTGGATGATGTTAATCAATATGTATGCATTGTATATGGTTGTTTTAATTTCCAAACTGTACAAGTTTAGAACACTTTTTACAAGATGACCATCATTTGTTGTGATATGTATTCATCACTCAAACTCCATTATGGCATTAGTGAGTTGCTCTTGTGAAATGGATCAATTGACTTGTTTCTTCAAAGGAGTTTTGCCAGTCTACTGAGTTTATCACAGTACACAGGTTTTTTAATATGCACCTACATTCAGCATTGAGGAAAAGTTGTATCTAGAAAGTTATGAACAGTACTGACAGTGTGGGAAGACACCCAGTCTTGTTGAAAGATTGCACTTTTTGCAGGGAAGGAAAAAATGTATGTAACATGTTACATATAGTTTGTTCCAGTCAGGTTATGATTGTCAAAGAAAGTGGACTGATTACTAGTGGTGTACTGATTAATTGACATTGGCATCAGCATTGACCAAATTTAGCCAATTCTCTTACTGATTCTTTGACATTTTAAAATTTTCATTACAAAACAAGATCTTATAAACTATTGTAATCTCCAACTTTATTATTAATAATAATTCTATATTAAATTGTACTTTATAATTTTTATATTAAACCATCTTATGTTGAACTTATTTCAAGTATTTTATACATCCAAATTGTCCTATATATCCATTTTTTTTTATTGTAATAGGCTATCAGGGCCTTGAAATTTTAATGAAAAATTTTGATTATTGTTGAAGAAAGAAAATATCTTTAACATAAGGGAAACCAATTACTTAAAATATTGATATTTAATTTATAAAACTAAAATAAAATTATTTCATCATTTTACTGAGTAATAAAACTTTTTCTCATCAATCATTTTAACTATGGTAAATTCTGGTGTTGTATATTGTGGAGTGAGCTAAAGAAAAGCATTTAAATAAATTTGAAATTTAAAAATATGAAAATTGAAAGTTTTCACACTAGATTAGTAAAGTTTATGAAAGGAATTGACTTTTTAAAATCTCAGCAAAGAATTGGCATCAGCATTGGCATTGACTAAAATTTTTTTTTTTTTTTTTTTTTTTAAGGAAAGAGGGTCTAAGGGCATACCTGCAAAAGCACCCCTCCCATAGAAGAAGAGAGCCAAAATGAAGGTCCAGAGTTTTTGGGATGATTAGACACTGCATTTGAAAGATGGGAGGTCATAGACAGGAGGAAAGATGGATTGAGGAAGATTGTTCCAGAGTTGACTGGTTGAGTAGATGAAAGACTGAAAATACTGATTAACTCCAACATTAAATAGTTGGACAGAATAGGAATGAGAATGTGCAAAAGTCTGGTATTGCATGCTCTCCTTAAAGGAGGAGGCATGCATTTAGAGAGTTCAGAAGAGCAATGTCTGTTATGATAGCTTTTGTATAGAGGTTGTATGAAAATAGTTTGAATTATCTGCCAGACATCAAACAAAAAACACACTAATCTGAACAACTGTTTGAATTCCAGGACAAATTTTGAACACAATGTGTAATTTGATGAGGGTAGAGCCCCGAAGATGTTAAATTAGCGGGGTTGAGTGTGCTTGTTTTAACTTTCATTTCATTCATTAGCTACCTTGTTGTTCATTTTTCATTTCACCATATTTTCATTTGTCTCGTAGTTTTGTTATTTAATTTATAAATTTTATTTTCTCAGTATATTCATTGCCAGTGACCTCGTTGTAATGTCAGATAGATTACCCCCCCCCCCCCCCCCCCCAACACACACACAGTTTGATAGTAAAGTAACTAAAGTTTTGTTGTGGTATAATTTCTTCATTGTTATACCTATATAAAATGATCAAAATTCAATATTAATTTTGATTTATGCAAATATTTTTATGTAAAGTTCTCTAAAACCATTTCTAAATATTTCAGAGATGTGAAAATTCATGCCAGAAAGAAAGCCCTGAACTTTCTAATGATTCAAATTCAGAGGAAGTTTCAAAACTTGAGAATCAGAAACAAGCTTCTGAGGTGTCACTGAGTAAGCATCTTCTGTTCAGAAGAATTCAATGTTCCAAATATCCGCTGGTTAAGCTTAAAAAATTGAACATTAATGACCATCTAATGAGGATTGTTGGAAGACCTTTAAATGAACAAGTAAGATAAAAACCTTTTCTCAGTTTATTTTAAAGAAATCTAGCAACAATACTAATGATAGCCAAATAGTAAAGCAGAGTGGAAATTGGAAAGATGAAAATGCTTGAAATATTGTGAATGTAATTATGGAAAACGTTTTTCATACTTTCTTGACTTTTCAGATTTAAAAATGATTTTAAGCTACTATGGATTTATTAAATTTCTCAGTATACCTCACTTAATACACAAAAATGTTATGTGAAAATTAAGGGTAATTTTGTTTATCTTTTATGTAGTTGATTAAAATATAATTTTTATTTGCAATTTGTCTCAAAAATGAGTTTGATTGAATGATGAAACATAGAGGAACACAGTTGGGATGTATCAGATATGTGGCTCTAGCTCCAACAAGTAGATTTACAGTTTCTAAAATATCTTGCTCTGGCTAGATATTAAATGAAAATCCTTCTCCAGCTACAGTTTGCCTCATAAATGTTTTGATTAGATGATGAAGCAAAGATGAATGTAGACCCTACTCCAAATGTTTGTTTACATTTCCAAACTATACAAGTTCAGAACACTTTCTCAAGATAACCATCATTTGTCACGAGAATGCATGTTCAACACTGAAACTCAATTAGAGCATTAGCAACATGCTCTTTTGAAATGGATGTCTCTCTGAAGTTTTGCTAAACAACTGGATTTGTCACAATGCACAAGTGTTGTAACTTCCATAGATAAAAATCTAGAGATATTAAGTTAGGTGATTGAGGTGGCCATGCTATCAGTCCACCACAACTTGTCTAGCATTAAGGAAATGTTACATCCTGAAAGTTGCAAACAACAATAGCATCATGGAAAGTCACCTCATTTTGTTGAAAGATTACATTTCTCATATCAGCTCCAATAGCCATTTGTTAAGGAAGAAAAAATGTAAGTGATGTGTTCAGTATAGTTCACTCCAGTCAGAGTATGACTCAAAGAAAAATGAACTGATTATGTAGTTCTGTGACATAGCACACTGAACATTATCTTTCAGTGAATTCTAGGCATGTTTATGTTTCAGTACTGGATAGGCCACCTCAATCATCTGACATATAACCCCTTTGAACTTTTATCTGTGCAAGTTTTGTGAATCATAAGAAATTGAGGTATCTGACAAATCATCATCAAAGAATCAGAGGTCATTGGATCCATTTCACAAGAGCATCTTGATAATACTCTAATGAAGTTTGAGCATTGAATATGCACTGTAGTGATGAATGATGGTCATCATATGGAATTGTTCTAAATTTAAAGAATTTGGGAATGTAAATAACACTACATATTTTACATAAGTCCCATAAGTCTGGCATCATAGGAAAAATAATAAAAAAGGCAAAACAAAAGCTTTTATTTACAGAATGTGCTCAATATGTCCACCATTGTTTTCAATACACAAATTCAGACGTGATACCCAGTCAGCAAGCACACGGTGAATGATGTCAGGAGTAATGGTGTTACATGCCCCAATAATGCGCTGCTGCAAATGTTCAACACTCCTCAATTTCTCTGCGTATACCAGCACTTTCAAGTGGCTCCAGAGATAAAAATCTAGTAGCATGAGATCCAGGCTTCTAGCTGGCCATTCCACAGGCAGGCCCTCGACGTCCTATCCAATGACCAGGGAATTGTTGGTACAGGTATTCCCTTACTTGAGTGCTGTAATGTGCAGGAGCGCCGGCTTGCTGGAACCATGTTGGGAAATTTCCTTCTTCATTCAAGACACTGGGAAATGCTTCTTCCTTGAGCATACGTAGGTAGGTGCCTCCAGTGACATGTTCATCGAAAAAGAGGGGGCCTATGATGTGATCCTTCCAAATGCCATCACCTGAGATGCACCTTGTTCCTTTGAAGAGGTATACCAGTGAGGGTTGTTTTGAGACCAGTAGTGGGTGTTCTGTCGATTTACCTCACCATTTCCATAAAAAACAGCCTCATCACTGAACAGAATGGTGGATGGGAAATTGGCATCCTGAGCATAGACATTATGGCCTGTAGAAAGCGAAAAATATGAATTATGGTTTGTAGAAACAGAAAAATATGAATTTCTCCTATGATGCCAGACTTATGGGACACCCTATATATATATATATATATATATATATATATATATATATATATATATATATATATATATATATATATTATATATATATATATATATATTTAAGACTGTTGATAATTATTTCTAAATCCTTGTTTCTCAGACTCCTACTTCAGTCATCTGCTACTACTAAAACAAAGTACTCTGCTAATAGTGAAGTGCTAAGTGCAGTAATTACTTTTGCATATTATTTGTGTATGCAGTGGGCCCCCCTCCAACATGGGGGATACGTTCCTTGAGCATACTGTATTGGGCAAATCCGTGTTGGAGGAACTTAATGGGATTTTGGGTTGAAAAAATGTGACCATCACCAACTTTTTTGAAAATTGGCACACTTATAGATCTCAGTGAGAAAAACAGAGTGACACTTGTTTCAACACTAGGTCATATGGTTCCGGAAATATGGCCATTCAAATTTTGTAAGTCAATTTCCAAGGTCATATCATATTTCAACATGAAATAGCTCGGCTATTACTGCACTTACAGAGACCATTTAAACACTATTTTAAAGCTTTTAAGCAGATCTTCAACTATGTTTCTATTCATATTTTACCTCAGTGGTAAAAAAAAAAGTTGATCTTATTTTTAACCTTGTGTTGATGTCACAACCGATTTTTTTCTCCTTTCACCCAATTTTGGGTACATATGTCTACCTTAACCTAAAACAAGATTTTTAGTGTTGATTAAGTTAGTATAGATGCTACAGCCATTTCAGTGGACCATACCCACCTCTATTTTGACCAAGTACCTTTTTCCACCAAAGTTTGGAGCGCCATATCTTTGGAACTGTTTGAGCTAGAGTGTTGAGAAAAATACCATTAGATTTTTCTTACTGAGATATATAATGACTGCTAATTTTCAAAAAAATCGTTAATTATCTAACCTAACCTAACCCAGTTATTTGGTTGAATAAGTATCTGGCCCTATTATAAAATTTATATTTTTTTGTATATTTCAGAGAATTCTATAATATAGGTAATTTAAATTACATAATTAATTAATTTATATGGACATTCAAAAGTGTGAAGAACTTCGAACCTGCTGTCCTGTTTAAAGGTAAAGCTATGTATGTATATAAGTACCTTATACTAGGCTATAGGTACTACCCTATAGAATAAGTTGTTTTAAGAGTTAGATGAGTTTTAATAGAATTACTTAACTTTGTGTATTTATTCATTGTGTACAACAGTATGTGCCCATGTGAAAATAAGCTTATTTAAACCTTGGAGCAAGGATTTTTTTTGCATCTGTATTTATTCCAATCTGTAAATCAAACTGCACATTTTTTCTTGTTGTAGACCTCTGAAACAAGATCAGTAGGTCCCAAATTTTATTTATGCCATCTAAGCAAAAATAGCTTTTAACAGGGTTGGATACATTGAATAATTATAATTGTATTTTTAATTAATTGATCCTAATTTCCATTAATTGTAATTGATTCAAAATAAAAATAAAGGTAATTGCAATTGATTTTTGAGCTATAACTGATGTAATTGATCAATTAATGTCAATTGTTAAAAGTTATACCCCTAGATCTGGCATTCTGGCAGTCATACATTGTGCAATGAAAATAAACCTTTGATAGTTTATTTAGTTATACTTAGATATAGATATATATTTTTATAGATATATATTTATTTTAGATATATATTTAGATATATAGAATAGATAGTTATATTTGTGTAATTGTAATTGATTCAGACAAAATTAATTGTAATTGCAATTGATCTTGAAATTGTGAAGTACAATACTAACTAATTAATTTGAAGAAAAACAAAAAAAATTGTAATTGTTTCCATTTTGTGTAATTGAACCCAACCCTGACTTTTAAGCTACATGTTTTTTTCTTTTTAGATAAACATGGATTTCAGCAGTTTGAATATGGGCAGGTTCTGTTGTGACCCATTTAAAAAATACCATATTTCAACATGAAATATCTCGGCTCCTATTGCACTTACAGATACCATTTAAACACTATTTTAAAGCTTTTAAGCAGATCTACAACTTTGATTCTATTCATATTTTACCTCAGTGGTAAAAAAAAAGTTGATCTTATTTGTCACAACTGATTTTTTTTCTTTCACCCAATTTTTTGTACACATGTCTACCTTAACCTAGAACAAGATTTTTAGTGTTGATTAAGTTAGTATAGATGCTACAGCCATTTCAGTGGACCATACCTACCTCCATTTTGACCAAGTACCTTTTTCCACCAAACTTTGGAGCGCCGTTTCTTTGGAACTGTTTCAGCTATAGTGTTCAGAAAAGTACCATTAGATTTGTCTCACTGAGATCTATAATGTCTGCTATTTTTAAGACAATTTGCTTTTTAATATGTATATTAAAATAACCTATTCCTTTATTTTTACCAATTGAGTTATAAGAACCGATTCTTGTCTAGCTGGATGAAACCATGAAAAAAGAGGCATCAACATAACTTTATATTTAAAAAAGGCAATTATTAGGTGTTTACAATATATTTTATGGAAGCCATTATTGTTACATTTATAATAATAATAAAGTATTTGTATATGCCTTTCAAGGTAATTATTTATCCTACCAAAGATTTGACCTTATACAAAAACTGAGATCATTATTCAACAGCAAACAGTAAGAAAGACAAACCTATAATAAGAGACTTTAGTCCTGCCTAATAAGACTCAAATTTAAATAGGAATGCTAAGATACTAACTTAAATACAAAATATAATTAATAGATAATAAATGGTACAATAAACAATGGTTTTAATAAATAATGATAAAAAATTTAAGCACCACTGAACTAACTTACAGACATTTCATATGAAATATGTGTACCTACTGTAATATTAATTAAAAAAAAAAGGGCTGGTAAAAAAAATCATATCGATGAGGCAGAAAAGATTACCTGTTGGCTGTTACACTACTAAATGCTCAAGCACAGATGTGGCCTTCTTCATTTCTGACTGGGTCAAAGTGTATGTCCTGCCATTTGTGGTAACTGGACTCACAATCATCAGCACATCACTGGCGTCAACTAGAAGTTCATCAGGTGGGGAAGGATATACAAATGAGTGTGCAGGTCCATGGGGGTGAAGGAATGTCAAGTTGACCTCATTGCTCTCTCTGGCTTGACATCTAAGATGCAGGCGAGATACCAGTGAGAATCATAGACTGCTAAGCAATAGCCTTTCATAGATGCCAATGGGATGTTGCTTCTCTGAAGAATGGTGACTCTTTCCGATCTGGATATAGTTGAGGAAGAATACGAGCGGACTTCTACCAGTCCATCTATGATTGGCTTGATGCAATGGATCTTGTGGGTTCCTGAAAATAACATAGGTTTTAGCAATGAGATATAATTTCAGAATATTTTGACATTTGATCATTATTCAGAGTTCCCACTAAATTATACCCTTGAAATTCCATGATGGCTGGAGGCAAATTTCTATGACAAAAGTTTGCAAGAAAAAGCTTAAAATTATATTTCTGGAGTGAGGAATGGATTAATTGTATAATTAGGCATACCTGGAATGGTTTTTCCATTTTTGAAGCATTTTTCCAACATCAATCGGTGGGATTCATACTCTTCTGTTGTCACGGTGAAAGTGATTGAAGGAAGTGTTGTGACTGCAAAGTTGTAGAGGGCCAATGGATCAAGGATGGGTTCAGCACCTCCTATTCTTTGGAGGTTAGCCCTGGCTGCAAGCCTCTTCACAGATCCGCTGATACCATCACATGGCCCTTTACCGTGATTTGTGGCAAAGAAATGCCATTCAGCCTCAACTCCGAAATCTTCATGATGGCAAAGGTTTATAAAGTTCTTGCATTTTTATATTGTGCAGCACAACCATCACTGAAGTAAAAGATTTTGGTAATTTGATGGGTATTTTAATAAAATTTATGAGGCAGGTTTGGAAGAGGTGAATGGATATTACATCATGCTGGTTGCAGTCAGAAATTGCAACAAAACTTTTATGCATCAGTTCATTGTCTTGTCGGTAGTAGACTACAAAAGGATATTGTAGCTTGGCAGTTATTCCATTGGAATGATTGCACTGTCTTGAACTATAAAAGCATAATTCTCCGCAAAGTCACCAATAATGAGAAATTCACCTTCGCAGAGTTCTTTCTTGTAAAAATTTCATCTGGCTTCTTGCAAAGAAATCATGTTCCAGGAGAGCTAGTTTTTCATGAAAACTTTGGATGAATTCATCTGCAGAAAGTTTTTGTGTTTGCAGCGTTGATCTGTCCGTTGAAATCCATTGCCTGAATTCAATCTCAAGCTCTTTTCTGTCGAAGGCTCTAGTTAAGAAGTCTGTGAAGGCCTCTTTTCTTGGGCATTGATCACATTTCCCAAAGAAACATATCTCCCGAGGTGGATTATATTGGAGGAGGGCTAGACAATGGCTGTAGTGACATATATAATTTGTCTCCAGCCCATCATCCCATGTTGATGAGCTAGGCTTATTGGGAGGGTACTGCTCCACCTGGAAAACAATGGTTATTGCTGCCATCATGAGTTTGACATTCTGGTGCTTAGTGCAAATTCAGACAGAATGTGTTCCACTGGCACCTGGCAACACACATTCTTTTGGCTGAAGCTCTGCAAATTTTGAAAATCCTATTTTAATTGTTGGATGGTTTGTTTTAAAAAGCTCAAATGCTTCTTTTAGGTTGCCTAAGATTAGCGATTTTTGTTTTCTTTCCTGCCTACCATCAGCTCCTTTTACAGAAACATAGTCTTTCAACCCTGGCATTTGTCTACTCACATCTGGCAAATGATAGAAGTCAATTACTTTGGCAGTATTTTCACTATTCAGGCATTTCCCCAAATGCGGATTAGGAGTTGAAAGCACCCTCTTCTCCCTCACCAAACTCTTTGCTTGTCTAGCCATGTAATCTGAGCACTTAAATTCTTCTCTGATCTTTACTTGTGTCTAGGGATGTGCTGGATAATGATTTTACTGGATAGCTGGATACTGGATATCTGATAAATTTAAAATACCGGATATTGGATATCCGGCATAACCAATTTTCCATGTTTATGTTTCATTCTTTAATCATTTTGCATGTTTGTTTTCCTATTTTGTTCTGTTTACTTCTCATATACAGTATACCTTCATTATACCCCCCCCCCCCCCATTATACTGCTACCCTCGCTTATTGGCAATTTTTCTGAGAAACAGATTTTTATCCCATTTAATTAATTATAAACCCTCATTATACCCTCCCCCCCTGCTTACCACCATAACTCATTCAAAACTCATTTTCACCATCAACAGCTAAGTTTTATTATAGAACAATTAGACATGCATGGGTTATGGTTTATTATTATTACGGTTTATTACGCTATGATTAACACTTCATCTGTTAAAAAATAGATTCTAATTTTGTTATATGCCCCTGTTATACCACCACCCTCGTTATACTGCCTAAAATTACACAGTCCTAAATTGGATGGTATAACGAGGGTGCACTGTATATTTAGATAATAGAAAACTTTTTAATATATTTACGTAATTGATGTTGAGTTTATATATTTTTTCTAAACTAATCTTTTATGTTACAGATATTGATTGATATTGCTGATATTAATACTTTCTAGCTTGTGCCAACCATTAGTTATAATAATGTCAAGTGTCTGGAGACATTTTAAAGCTTGTGGTGTGGAAAATGTGCACAAAGCAGAGTGCCTACATTGTGACAGTAAATCAACGTCGAAGTTTATAGTACGAGGCAAAACACCTCATTCGTATTCCACTAAACCTTTGTGGAATGATTTGAAGAATAAACATCCATGCAAATATGCTGAAGCACAACAAGTTACAAAAGCAAAAGAATCAAAAGAATATGATGATGCAGCTGTCTAGCCATTAACTAGCAATTCCAGTCAACCTACATTGATGGAAACAATAGAATGAACAAAAACTTGGTCATTAGAAGATCCTAGATCTATAGAAATCACTAATGCTATATGTAAGTATATTTTATTAACAGAGCATGCTTGGTTTAATTTTTTAAAATTTGTCATGCTTTTATGGACCATTTTTAAAAATTAATTTAATAATTATCTAGTCAAAGCAGTAAATTTGAGCAGAAACTTCAACAATATTTTTTAATTAATTTTTTATTTTAATTCTTAATCTAACCTAACTTAAATATAACATACACAATTTGTTTTATATATGTATCTGAATAAATATAATGAATGAATTTGTCATATATGAAATTTTGTATGGCAATTATAAATAATCATTATTAATTTGCCAGTGAAATAACTTCTAAATTAATTTATAAAGTCATATAAGTGCATTATTGCAGTTATAGAAATATGTGAAATCCATATATGTCAAAGTTAAATAATAGGTAGCGCATTTAGTTATGATAGATATCTTCAATATTGCAACACACAAAATATTTAAATATATTCATTGAAATTTTCAGGTGAGATGATGGCACTAGATGCAGAGCCATTCTCTTTGGTAGAACAAGATGGGTTTAAGAGGTTCATTAAAAAGACTGTACCACGATACCCTCTTCCATGCTGCACTCATTTCTCCCGCAAAGTGATGCCAACAATGTATGAAAATATTGCAACAAAAATTAGAGAGAAACTGGAAAATGCATCAAGCATCTCATTCACCGCAGATATCTGGACAAATAGTGGAAATAATGAAGCTTTCATTAGTCTTAATGGCACATTTCATTGCACAAGATAACATGAAGCAAAAAGTTCTTACATTAGCAACTAGGCATTTTCCAGACAGTCACACTGGCATAAATATTTCTGAGATGTTAATGAATATCTTAGAAGAATGGGAACTACAACCTCAGCAACTTCACCTTATAGTGAGAGACAATGCAGCAAATATTGTCATTGGAACAGGTAAGATCATAGTTTAAATTTTTCATTATTATTATATTATATTGATATTATTATTATATTGATATTATTATTATTATTATTATTATATCATTGATATTATTATTATTATTATTAATTAATATTATTATTATACTATATATAATATTATTAAATAATAATAGTAATTATTATTATTTTTTTTTTCATTTTTCCAGAACTGACTGCAGCTACTGGTATCAGTTGTTTCATACACACACTGCAGTTAGTTGTTCATGATGCCATGCTGTCACAGAGAAGTGTGTCTGATATCATTACCAAATGTCGGAAAATAGTCACCCATTTCAGTCACTTCCATTGCTTGCACCAAACTTCGAAGCATTCAAGAGTCTCTACAGTTACCTAATCATAAACTGATACAAGATGTTAAAACTAGATGGAATTCGACATATTACATGCTAGAACGCTTGTATGAGCAACGTCGAGCTGTAATGACATATGCTGCTGAGCATGATATCCCCACATTAACTGCATATAATTGGAGTCTTGTAGAAAATATTCTAAGAGTCTTGAAGCCATTTGAGGAGATAACAAAGCAAGCAAGTTGTCATGGTGAGATAATTAGCTTTGTCATTCTAGCAGTGGCTACTTTACATTCCTACCTTTCAAAAAGGACGAAAGATAGTGGAGTGCAGACACTTAAAGAAGAACTAAAAATGGCTTTAGAAAATCGCTTCATGAAACCATCAAGTTCAATTGACCTCACCGCAAAATGTTTCACATTTGCAACACTCTGGATCCAAGATTCAAAGGACAATTTTTGAAAGATGTAAAAGGTGCCAAACAACAGCTTGTTGAAGAACTCATTCTTCAGGATAAAGAAAAAAGCAAGAATAAGGATATTGACATTCAACCAGCAGAGAGTGACAAATCAAGTCAAAGACAGTCTGCTTTAACTTTGTCAGAAGAGACCCATGAGGATATTTGGGCTTGTTTTGACCAACTACTCAAAAGAAACACCGATCAGGAAGACAGCAGTACTAGTGCTGATGAATTAGTGGAAACTCCCGAAAGTATAAAAAAATGTAATATAATAAGCCCCAAAAATAAAGAGTTGAAATCAAAGAAAGTAATCTTTAATTCAGAAATAGAAAAATATTTGTCTCTCACAAATATCCCACGAACAGATAACCCTGTGAATTGGTGGTATAACCATATTGGTGAGTTTAAAACTCTGAAATATATGGTATTAAAGTATTTAAGTGCTCCTCCAAGCTCAGTTGCTTCTGAAAGACTGTTTAGTGCGGTAGGTCAGGTCTATTCAGACAACAGAAATAGGCTGGATCCTAGCAATGCTGAGAAACTAATTTTTATTATATGAAATTTGAAATATATCGAAGATAAGTGTTAGTATTCAAATTTATTATCTATTAGGATAGGAGTTGATTTTTAATTAATTTCTGAGTTCCTTCTCCAAATGGTTTATTTTATGTAATTGCGTTTGATTTTTCACATAAAAGATAAAGCTTGAACAAAGGTTTTGTTTACTTAACTAAGTGCCAGATAGTTTAGCTATCTGGCCGGATACCGGATAATAAAAAAAATGCTGGATATCGCCGGATACTGGATAGTAACTGGATATCTGGCACATCCCTACTTGTGTCCATCTTTTTGGTAGGATAGTAAGAATTGTTAGTTTTTCACTTCGACTTGTCACTTGATTAAATTTCTCTTTTAGTTGTTGAAGAATCTCCAGTTCTGTATAATCTGAGTCACTGCATGAAATTGGTTGTTTAGTTGCAAGTTCAAGCTTTCTTTTCACAACTCCTTTACTTTCCTCAACTTTCTCTTTGCTTAACCAATGCTGTCAGAGAGTTTACATGGTTTTATTGGGGTCTCATCAAGTGTGGCCAATGAAGCATTGAATTTACTAAGCTCATACTGCATTTCAACTACATCTCCAATGGTTTCTAGCTCAGAAGGGGCACTTGATGAGGTGGATGGTGATTTTTCAAGTGGTTCACATT
Source organism: Bathynomus jamesi (assembly GCA_023014485.1). NCBI lineage: Eukaryota > Metazoa > Arthropoda > Malacostraca > Isopoda > Cirolanidae > Bathynomus > Bathynomus jamesi. Next base: position 56,567 of record JAJOZX010009084.1, read on the forward strand.
CAGGGATTGGGGATGGATGATTTGCTAGTATATTTTGACAGGTTGCACATGCTTTATGATTATTTGTTAGTTTCAATTCAGGATTTTGATCAATCAAATTTTTAGTCAATGCATGAATGCCTTTTTTCACTTTTCCTTTATGTTTTTTAAATGGGTGGGTCACAACAGAACCTGCCCATATTCAAACTGCTGAAATCCATGTTTATCTAAAAAGAAAAAAACAAACATGTAGCTTAAAAGTCAGGGTTGGGTTCAATTACACAAAATGGAAACAATTACAATTTTTTTTTTATTTTTCTTCAAATTAATTAGTTAGTATTGTACTTCACAATTTCAAGATCAATTGCAATTACAATTAATTTTGTCTGAATCAATTATAATTACACAAATATAACTATCTATTCTATATATCTAAAATAAATATATATCTATAAAAATATATATATCTAAGTATAACTAAATAAACTATCAAAGGTTTATTTTCATTGGATGATGTATGACTGCCAGATCTAGGGGTATAATTTTTAACAATTGACATTAATTGATCAATTACATCAGTTATCGCTCAAAAATCAATTACAATTACCTTTTATTTTTATTTTATTTTGAATCAATTACAATTAATGGAAATTAGGATCAATTAATTAAAAATACAATTATAATTATTCAATGTATCCAACCCTGTTAAAAGCTATTTTTGCTTAGATGGCATAAATAAAATTTGGGACCTACTGATCTTGTTTCAGAGGTCTACAACAAGAAAAAATGTGCAGTTTTATTTACAGATTGGAATAAATACAGATGCCAAAAAAATCCTTGCTCCAAGGTTTAGTAAGCTTATTTTCACATGGGTACATACTGTTACCGTGACCAGGATTCCACAACCGAATATATATATGTCCCCTTTACAGCGTGAGGCCATCCCAGCCAGGAACAGTAAAACATTAAATTACAAAACTATATATTAATATATACAAAGTAAATCAGGCTGCATAAACAAATTATCATTACCCTAACAAACTTAACTTAAACTTAACCTAAATTTAACAACCTAAACCCGAACTTAACTTAACCTAAACTTAAACCTACAATATTAAATACTTAAATCACTGGCACTTATAAAATAATGGGGTTTATTCAGGGCGCTTACAAGCAGTTATGAGATCTGGCTCCCAACTCCGTCTCCTAAAAAATTCGGAAGAAAATAACTAATAAAACACCACTTACATAAATATCATTTCTCCAATAATTAAAATCTTTAGATATATACATTATATATACATAGAAACCAATTTATAACATACAGCCTACCTCTTTTGCAGAGGACAATTCTTAGGTTACTGTTGTTACAGTATGCTGTCTCCAAACCAAATCCAATACAAACAATTCCTTTACAGGGAAACCTTCGATGATGTTTCTTATTTTAAATTTTACACGGTTTAATCACCACAATTTCCAGTTCAAGACCAGCTGTCTGCTTCCAAGCAACCAAAATTCAAAAGTCCAAGCACGCACGAAATTTAGCCATGTATCACATACCATACAACCAACCACCCAACGGATCATCCAGAAATCACAACATGCACCCTGTTACACTTCCCCACCCTAAGAATGAAATAAAATTTCATTCTAACCATACATTCTGTAGCACACACGAGACAGACAGACTGGTTTCCCTAGTAAAATATTGCAAGTCACTTAAATACAAAAAGGGAAAAAAATAATACAGAATACCCAATTATATACATATTTACAAGTAAGCACTCTCCCTATGCCCTAATTAATGAGATCGAGTAGTAAATACCGATAAATAAGCTACCCCAAACCCGCAGTATATACAAAGTTATAATGACAAATATAAAATAAATTCAATTGTTGAACAAAAACGAACCCAAACATTTTCAGAAAAAAAACTTTTCTATACACTTTTAGCCATTCACATTTGTTTTAAATTAATAAAACTTGGGATAACAGAAAAAATCAGCGAAGCAGTTACATGCAGCCAGCCGTTTCTTTGCCATGCATCTGCTCTTCATTTTCATACGATGAAAAACACGGAATTGTGTCCTTGAACATTCATTACCGCTGATCCTGTTCACCAAGCAATCCATCCAGAAATGGCGCAACCGTGCAAGCTGGCAAGTAAAGTAGTTCTGCATGAACATTCACTGGCATTGATCCTGTACACCAGCAGTTCATCCAGAAACGGCGCAACCATCTAAGCTGGTAATTAGTTCTGCATGAACATTCACTGACATCGATCCTGTACACCAGCAGTTCATCCAGAAATGGCGTAGGTGTGCAGGTGGTAGTTAATTCTCTCTGGGTCCGTTAATTAATTCATAATTTTCTCTCTGGATACCCCCCTTTATGACGTTTCAAACATATATAACCGTGCCAGTGCCCTAATTAATGAAAAAAACATACCTATTCCTTATTATATTCTTAGTCATTAGCTATTTTAAGGTTCTAAAAAGAAACAGCCGTACATTAATTTACGAGTAATTACTGCCAATACTAAGAATACCCTATAAAACAAATAGTTAATACTATTTTCTCCATAAATTACAAATTCTTATTGTCTATGACATTCAAATTTAGATACAGGAGTATTTTTTTTATATACAAGTTTATACACAAGTTTTTAATTAGAGTAAAAAATAATCCAAATATAATTTCGATAATATCAAAGAAATGCTACAAAACTTAGACATTTCTATTATGTCTAACCTTATACTCAATTGTATGGACTTGCACATTTGAAATTTCCGGCACAGTACCCTTAGAACGAGTTCTAGGGCCTGATTTCGGCTCGAGCTTTTCACTACACACTGCACTTTCAGTCTGTTCACTCTTTGTTCTAACACACTTGATCTTTTCTAATTCATTCCCCACATTCTCGCTAACTCCTCTCTCTGTCTGACTCACATTGATGCTCATTCGACTGGCAGTACACGCATAACCTTCAATTTCCTCAAAGCGTATTTTCCCACTAATGGACAATCTATTTATCGGAATCACACAACTAACCCTCCTAATATTCAAACATTTATCCTGCCTCTGCACACACTCATCACCCAAATCATCTCCCTCAAACACCGAATCCTCTAACTCGTACATATCCACCTCATTGCTACCAAACTGTTCGCCATTAAAACTATTCATAGAGGAATGCCTTACCCTCCTTTCAGACTCGCATTTTTCATTCATGATGGTCCCTTGCCACAAATGAGAGCTACTCGCAATAACCGAATTATCCCATGTCATTTCTTTAACATCCTCATCCTCTACTGGATCTTTCTCGCACCCATTCACTTCCTTACAAGCTTCATGTAAAACTATTTCGGTTTGTACAGCCGCATCGATCAGCTCAGCTCGTCTCACATTACAGAAACATTCTATGGTGTCTTCCGTTTGAACCGACACATCCCTTTTCCACTTCAGCACACGATTCAGCCATGTCATACTCCTTTCAAAACCTTTCTTGCAACTTGTGTTACCCAACAATCTTCTCTTATACCTTCTTTTATTAACTTTATTTACTCGAGTCTCGCTTTCAAACGACTCTTCCCAGTTGCATCTACGTGTAATCCTCACAAAGCGAGAATTTTCATTGTCCTTCAATTTCAGTCGTGACTCCTCTAATCTTGCTCTCTCCACATTGATACTCTCCACATTACTAACGGGTTCCACCAACCATCTTTCTATCACTCCCTCATATTCATCTACACAATTTCCCAACTCCTTTATCATACGTTGTCGCTCGAAGTACTCTTCCAAATACTTTGGCGATTCCCCGAACAGTTTCAGGTGCGTATGATGCACCCTCAAACATTCACTTTCATTTTCTACAACATACGAAACACCCCCTTCCATAACTTTTTTAACCGAGTATGGACCCACATACCTCTCACTCATTTTCATTTTCAAAGTTCTATCTGTAGTAATTAACTTCCTAAGAACCTTCACGCCTATTCCATAGGGGATGAAGTTAGGGTGACCTTCACGCCAAGTCAATTGTTCATCAAAGGGAATAGGTAACAGCTCGCCTCGTCCCAGGGTGCCCTCTGCTAATTTCTGTGCAGGTGGCTTACCAGTCTGCGAATGTACAGTCTGATTATAAAGCATTACCGCCTTTGTTAACCCCTCATCCCATTTACCACTCGTCCCACACAAATTTCTCAAAAACTCAGTTATAGTCCTATTCACCCGCTCAACTGCTCCATTACATGCAGGTTTATAGGGACTAGAGCATACATGCTGTATTCCGTACTTGCTCAACATATCTCCAAACATACTTGACCGAAATTCAGGGCCATTATCACTCAAGACTCGCACCGGTACCTTCAACATTGAATTCAACATTCGTTCAAAAGAATCAGACACCGACTGAGCACCCTTATTCCGAATTGGTTGCACATGTACGAACTTGCTAAAATGGTCCACACAAACCAAACAGCCAATATACCCACTAAACGTCTTCGGCAATGCAACCACATCTACAGCCACAAGTTCATATGACCTTCGTGTTATCACTTTTAAAGTTGGAGGAAACGTCACCATATGTCCCACTTTCATCTTCTGGCATTGCTCACATGTCCTACATACATCCCGAACTACCATACTTAACCTCGGATGCCATATATACCTGCCCACTAAATCACACAATTTGTCTCTTCCAACATGCGCGAGAGACACATGAAAAGTCACAACTATATGTACTAGCAATTGAAAATCCACTACTGCAGCCCACATTTTCTTTTTCTCATCCCACCTCACCAAGACATTTTGAATTACACTCAGATGTGGTCTATGGGGCGCATACTCTCTAAATTTTTTATTATTACAGTCCATTTCTTCTCCACTCAGAACCCTTTTTCGAATTTCATTTAAAACTTTTACCCTACTTTGCAAATTATCAACTTCATTCAAAGGTAAAAAATTCTCCCATAACCAACGCAGTGTTTCCTTCTCATTATATTCCAAATGAACACTCCAGATGTTAATTGCCGATTCATTTCCATAACTTACTGTAACGTTTCTGAAATCTAATACTGTATCAGCCCTCTCCAAGTAGTTGATACCCAGTAAAAAACATACTGGTATAATAGTATCCTTCACAATCGCAAAAGGAAACTCATACTCGCCACACGCATTCTTAACTTTAAGTTTCACCAGTCTTGATACATTGAATTTCGCACCAAGCCCTTGTAAACTGGCACACACTTCTTCAAATTTTCCTTCTACCCCTTTATCACACAAATGCTTAATCACACTCTCTCTCACTAAACATACTACAGCTCCCATGTCCAGAAACGCACAAAACTTATCTACCTACAGTGATCCATGACCATGCTACTGGACCACCTTCATGGCCACAAGATTCCAATTCTCTCTCTCGCTCATGTCCAGCTTCTTTCATAAATAAATTTAATGGCATTAAATCTTCCTTCAATTCTCCTCTCTCCATATCCTTTTTACTCATTTCTACTTCCTTCTGATCTACATGCCCTACCATTTCTACATCTTTCCTAAACTCGCTCATCTTCTTTACAGGATTAAAGTGAATTCCTCCCAAACTCTGCAAATGGACTTCTTTCAACCCTTCCTCTCCTTTAACACGAAATCCAATATACGTAACTGAACATTCAGGTATAAAATGCACCCAAATCTTAACTCTAAACATATCACTGACCATAAGTAAAACTTTTATGTCTGGCATTACTCTGACATCTTTCATGTGTTTCAATTCTTTCAAACTCCTACCACCCTTATTCAACTTGTACAATTTAGCATGCTTCAGCAGCTCATCCACCACTTTTTCTCTAAATTCTTGCAAACTCTCAGGCACTCCCTCAATCTGTTGCTCGTTCAAAACTATCTTCAAACTTTCAAACATAGACTGCGTTCCACCGGCCACTTCCTTAATTACTTCTAAACCTTCTGGCAGCTCATTCCTCAATTCAACCTCACACCATTCATCTCTAGTCCAATGATTCTGCTGTCGAGACATCGCATCAGCACATACATTACTCTTACCTTCAATATATCGCACTTCAAAAGTATATTCGCTCAAATCATCCATCGTACGTGCAAGCCTGCTGTCAATCATTTTCATACTAGTCAAATAAATCAACGGCCTATGATCAGTATACAATATAAATTTGCGCCGAAGTAAGAATGGTCTAAAGAATTTTGCTGCCCACCTCATCGCCGCCAATTCACGTTCTATGACTGAGTAGCTTCGCTCCGCTCTATTAAATGTAGTAGATGCATACGAGATAACTCTGTCTGTACCCTCCTGCTTTTGAACCAAGCACGCACCCGCACCGACACTTGACGCATCCACGAATAACTCCAACATATCAGCATTCTCAGAATAGTCTGGAAACGTTAACATAATATCCTCATACATAGCCTTTTTTAACACCTCAAACGCATTCACACGCTCTTCTGTCCAAACTACTTTATCTTTCCTTTTACCTGCAGTTAACCGAGACAGAGGTTCTGCTATTTCGGAACAATGGGGTATAAATTTTCGTTGAAAATTTACTAATCCTAAAAATTCTCTCACCCCTCCCACATCAAGTGGTCTTCCAAAATTAATCACCTGCTGTACATACTCAGGCTTTTTACTCAGTCCTTTACTACTCACGATATGACCTAAAAAGGGCACTTCCTCACTCATCCACTTACATTTAACAGGCTTTATTTTCATACCAGCATCCGACAACCTTTGCAGAACCAGCTCTAGTAACTTTATATGCTCATCAACACTTCGCTCCATTATCAATACGTCATCAAGGTACACAATAACTTTCGTCCATGTAAAACCATCTAACACTCTTTGCATTTCCCTTTGAAAGGCTGAAGGCGCTGTTTTCAACCCAAATGAAACCGACTTGAACCGGTACTGCCCATGCTCAGTTATAAATGCAGTGAAATCCCGACTGCTTTCCTCCAATGGCATCTGATAATATCCACGCACGAGATCTAAAGATGTAAAATATTTCATACCATGCATGCTAAAGACCAAATCTTGCAAATTAGGCATAGGAAATTTATCATCTTTCGTTACCGCATTCACTCTCCTATAATCAATGCACAATCTAACCGACCCATCCTTCTTTCGCACAGGCACCACAGGAGAACTCCATGCAGACTTACTCGGCTCAATTATATCAAGCATACATAATTCTTTACATGGCGTTCTATCTCCAAACTAGTTTCCCGATCAAATCTTCTAGGACGCTGACATAATGGCGTATAATCATACAACTCTATCTTATGCGAAGTCAAAGCAGCACGTCTTACATCACTATCACCCTTACTCAACACCACCTTGTTCTTCCATATTACTCGCTCCAACTTTTCACGCTCATCTTTACTCAATCCCTCCGGCAATAGCACCTCTTTCATCATTTCCTCTTTACGCCAGTCACTCGCCTCATTTTCACCAGACACTACATTATGCACCAAAGTCCCTATATGCACGTTAGTCTCATCATTCTCAACCACCACAACTTCATCCTCGTATACCATTGAACATGCAAATCCTAGTCTCATTCCCTCCTTTATTTTACTTCTTTCGAGGAATTACACTGAACTAATACTTTATTTTCCGCACTATCCCAGTCAATTAACCCAGGCCACAATTCAATTTTCACCTTTAGCTCTGGATCTACAAATTCATCTAAAACCAAGACATTTTCTTCATTCCTTACACAGGACACGCATTTCCTCCTAGCTTTAACGATATCGCACGATACCCTAACTTTAACCAAATTCCAATTTTTCTTATCTAACACTACACTCTCTGCAACGTACACTGGTATCTTTGATACTACCCTAACGCATCTATTCTGTTCATTATTGAAATACAACTCGTCTGTTTCCCCACTGGGGCCAGTACGTTTTATACATCTCTTCCTCGCATAAATTATTAAACCCTTACTAACAAAAAAGTTTTTACCCAGGACGATCTCATATGGAGAGTTATTTACCACATAAAAATCACATATACCGAAATCAATACCATGAATTACCACCTGCGCAGTCAACATACCCTTCCCAACCAACCGATCTCCTTCTCCAATACCTTTCAACCTAATGTGCACACTGTCATCAATCTCAAAGTTAGACATACGAGAAACAACATCCCTGCTAATGAGACAAAACTGCGCACCTGAATCCAACATCGCTTCAGTTTCCGTACAATTCAGTTCCACTGGTATCTTCCACAGTTTTCCACTCTTCAAACCTACGCATTCATTAGCCAAGTACACAATCGTATTTTCCACCATTCGCTCTCCGTCTTTTTTTCCACGCTGCGGTAATGGACTACGTTGCTCACACTGAACATCCGCGGTCCATTCACTGGCATTTGGGTCAAGGTCAGAATTATTAACAATTCGTTCCCATTCTAACATTTCCGTGCGGGGAACGTCACACGACTCGTACATTTCACCCACACGTTCATTATTTACTCGCTCCGGTCGTGTTCCCTCCAGACCGGAGCTTCCTAATTTAAATTTTCTGCTTGTGCTCCACTCACATTATTCGCTCCCATCTGTCCAGGCTCACCAATAGTCTCTCTACCCTTACCAATCTGATTTCTTTGTCTTATCTGAGCAATCACCGGACAACTAATCGCACGATGCCCTGGATCATTACACCCATAACATAAGACCACTCTTTCAGCTCCACTCTCACCCCTAGCACTCGTTACGTCACGCTTTTTATCACACATACTTGCTCTGTGTCCCTGGCTACCACACAACAAACACAAACCTTTCATTTTCCAGCAGTCTTTCATAACATGTCCACTTTTCTTACAATACTTGCACTGCAAATCCCTCTTAGCTTGCACATTCTTAGCAGCAGATGGTTGGCCTTGGTAAGCCACCTGCGGTTGTCCGAACTGGTAATGCCCTTGTTGGAGTCTATCCTGTTGCAATACACGGCTATACGAGGTGAAGCGCCAGCTTGTCCTTCCTGTGCAAACGCCCATACCGGTAACGGGACTACCTCTTCCTGCTTCCTGTACATCCTATCCCCTATAGCATCATCGTCTAATGCCCATGAAACTATATCTCTCCATCTTAGCTTTTTACCTTCTACATCTCGACCCATTTGCGCTCTAAATCTCCTTGCCGTCTCTGGAGGGATCGTAGCCATGAATTGTTCTTTCAAGGCCTGTTTATCTCTCTCCCCCTCAGGCACTGCTGCTTCATACAGTGTTTGGAGCCGGAGCGCATATTCACCCAGCTTTTCATTCTCTCTCATACTTGCTGTCCAAAATTCACGTTGAGTTACAACTTTACTATCCTGTCGTTCTTCACTACACCAACTTTTAATTCGAGACACAACTGTTTCGTATTTAACACCCGGCTTATATACACTAAAATACACACGTCTCGCATGGCCATCCAAGAAATTTCTAAGTTCCACTGCCCATCTATTCTTATCACTTCCAAACTGCTCACTTGCATACCTCTCAAAGTCTTCCAGAAAGTCTTCTACCTTTTGCACACGATCCAAACCATAAGGCCAAGGCTTCGAAGCCTTAATACGCTCACGTTCATACTTAGTTTTCTTCATTAATAGTTTCTCACTCTCAATTGCTATCAACACCATCCACCCTGCATCCGCTGCACAAACACCCTTATCTCTCATGGCATAAAAATCTTCCAAATACACGTTCATTCTGGGCAAGGGAGTCTCCTCATTCGAAAAATCTGAACTAGAACTTCCATCCACTGTGTACTTTCTACACTTAACACCTTTATCACTTCTTCCAAACTTACTTTCACAATCACGCTTAGCCTTATTTCTCAGTCTCCTTTTCCTTTTACTTTGCACCTCTTTCCATTCACCAGGACTTTCGCAATCATACTCAGATTTATCGCTTTCAGAGTAATAAGCAACCTTCTTCTCCAAACGCCTTGGCAAGTGCACCCGTCCCACTTCAACCAATTTCTTACTCACATACCCTTCCTCCATTTTACGCATACGCTCAAAAAAGCTTTCAGTTTCACATCTTTACCTTCAGTTCCTTCTTCATTCAGCAATTCTTGTACAGAACTCTCTATTGCAGTCATCGCACCATCAAATTCATTTAAACCGTCACTTGCCTTCAATCTAACCGACTGCCGCCCCTTCTCATCCACAGTCATGTCTCCTAATGCTCCTTCTTCAACCATCCTAAACAATATGATTAAATCAAGCTTTCAAAACTAGAAAATCAAATTATGAAAAATTAAAAGAAAAGTACATACAATGAAACCAAAACCGAACGGTATAACAAATTGAGTAAATGGGAAAAAAAAATCTTAGCTGGGGATGCCAACTGTTACCGTGACCAGGATTCCACAACCGAATATATATATGTCCCCTTTACAGCGCGAGGCCGTCCCAGCCAGGAACAGTAAAACATTAGATTACAAAACTATATATTAATATATACAAAGTAAATCAGGCTGCATAAACAAGTTATCATTACCCTAACAAACTTAACTTAAACTTAACCTAAATTTAACAACCTAAACCCGAACTTAACTTAACCTAAACTTAAACCTACAATATTAAATACTTAAATCACTGGCACTTATAAAATAATGGGGTTTATTCAGGGCGCTTACAAGCAGTTATGAGATCTGGCTCCCAACTCCGTCTCCTAAAAAATTGGAAGAAAATAACTAATAAAACACCACTTACATAAATATCATTTCTCCAATAATTAAAATCTTTAGATATATACATTATATATACATAGAAACCAATTTATAACATACAGCCTACCTCTTTTGCAGAGGACAATTCTTAGGTTACTGTTGTTACAGTATGCTGTCTCCAAACCAAATCTAATACAAACAATTCCTTTACAGGGAAACCTTCGATGATGTTTCTTATTTTAAATTTTACACGGTTTAATCACCACAATTTCCAGTTCAAGACCAGCTGTCCGCTTCCAAGCAACCAAAATTCAAAAGTCCAAGCACGCACGAAATTTAGCCACGTATCACATACCATACAACCAACCACCCAACGGATCATCCAGAAATCACAACATGCACCCTGTTACAATACTGTTGTACACAATGAATAAATACACAAAGTTAAGTAATTCTATTAAAACTCGTCTTACTCTTAAAACTGAACTTATTCTATAGGGTAGTACCAATAGCCTAGTATAAGGTACTTATATACGTACATAGCTTTACCTTTAAACAGGCTTTCTTTCGAGAGTCTCTCGATATTGGAGTAATTCCAGGACAGATCACCCAATGGTCAACACCATCACCTCTCCGATTTTGTTCAAATTTGGTGTGCAGGTTAGGATTGGTGTTAGAAACAATTTCCCCAAATTTTTCTTCAATCCATTCATTAGGTCAAATTTTACGGAGGAGTCAAGTTTGAGGTCGAGCGCGTGACCTCTAAATTTCAAATGGTCATAACAACTTCTAATTGTCGGATCTTCACAAGTTTGGCACCATTGGATTTGGGAGAGTCTACTTTTCAAAAAGACCATTTACAACACTGTAGATCAGTTGGAAAAAAAGTTATGTAAAAAAATTTGACCTGACCTTTGACCTCGAGGATACCATTTTTCAGAAATATTTATAGATGACAAAAATGTTCCTTGAAACAAGATCTACCAGAATCAGTAATAAATTAGTGTCTTATTTACCGGTATGTAGGTCAAAACACAATTTCTAATGACCATGTCTGCAAAATTTTGACAAATTTTTCGCACTTTTCATAAATCACTACCCCATAAATATTTTAAAAGTCAAAATCAGAAAATTTTTATAGAAGACAAAAATGCTGTATGAACAGAAATCTATTAGAATCAGTAATAAAAAGCGGTCTTAATTACTAATAGATAGGCTAAAATTTGATTGTATGTATGATGATCTTTGGTGAGATATTTTCAGATTTTTAAATAAAAATTACAATTGTATGTAAACTATTAATTTTCTGTTTCCAAGATTTTTATTTATAACTACATGATTTTGTTTTTTGTTTCCAGATCTTAATTAAATGTAATTACATAAATAAAATAAAAATTAATTTGTAACAATGCCACAAAACTTATTATTTTGTTGCGATCCACAAAAAAAAAAAAAAAGATGTTTCAACAAAGTATTTCCTGTAAATAAAATATTAGCTGCAAATAGTTTTGGCATGTTAAGCGAAAAAGATTTCTTATGCAGCAATTGTTCAACCAAATTTAAAAATAATCCGCAAATTTTGGAGAGATTAAGTTTGCATAAAGAAATGGATGTCGAAGAAAAAATCCAAGAAGCGGCACTGGAGAGAAGATAGTGGAACGTCTCATACCAGCAATGCATTATCAGATTTGGATACATCATTTATTGGAAAAAATATATTGATGGACAAAGTTCTTCCATTCTTAGATGAAAGTCCAATTAAAACAAGTAAGCGCATAATCTAAAATACTAATATTTTTCACAAACTTTCATATCTTACCTAAAGCCTAAAATAAAAAATTATAATTACAACTTTACATCCTGATATTATAGGTTACTAAAATATGGGAGATAAATTTCAAAACTTTTAATTTAATGTTATTTTCTATTATTGTACTTTTCAAATTAACACTTTAATTTTATTTATTTATTAGGCGGGCTAACACCGGTACAAAAACAAAAAAAGGCGCAAAGAAACTTGTGTTCACCACAGAGAAACTTAAAAGAGGATTGGAAAGTGCGTATGGAGTTGAAATTCCTGAGTCTACAAAAAAAAGAGAGAACTAAATAATGAAGAAGAACTTGAATTAGAAAGGTTATAGAATAAAATGTTTTTTCCACACACCTATCTATCAGCTATTAATATATATATTTACATATGTGTCTATGTATAAAAATTACCTACACACAGACATAGAATTAATACTTTAAAATCAAAGTTATGTAAATTTAGGTTTAATTAATTTATCATGGGATTCATGCAGTATATTTTTTTAAAATTAAATAATATAAAATTTTTAGATTTTGAGGTTTCATGGAGGAACTACGTGTAGAATTTCAAACAGAAGGTACTAGTTTAAACAAGAAAATTCAAATTTTAACGCTGTCCCCATTCACTATTAAGAAAACGCAAGAATATTTTAATACGACAAACTATATGGTAAAAAAAACAGAGAATTTAAAAGAAAATTTAAAATTCTCCCTGAAATTCCAAGCATGTCAAAAGGTAAAGTCATCTCATTTGAAACAAAACAAATAGTTAAAAAATTTTATGAGTCTGATGAATACAGTCGTCAATGTCCTGGTCAAAAGGATTGCAACTCCTATACCAATTTTGAGGGTAATAAGGTCAAAATATAAAAATGCCGCCTTTTGTGTAATTTGAAAGAACTTTTTGCCGCATTCTGTAGCATTCCGGATAATCCAAAAATAGGTTTTAGCAGTTTTGCTGCATTGCGACCTCCTCACTGCATTATTGCTGGTAGTAGTGGCACACACAGTGTGTGCGTGTGCACCTACCACCAAAACCCAAAATTACAGCTGGCAGCATTAGGAATTAAAGGCCTAGAATATAAAGATTTAATGGCGGAAGCTGTATGCGACATAAACGCTGAAGCATGCATGATGCAAAAATGTGGTCAGTGCAAAGGAGTAGCTGGTGTTAAAAGTTACTTAGAACAACTAATGATCAGCGAAAATTTTGAAGAAATTAAATTTAAACAGTGGCAGACTGTAGACCGGTGCACACTAATCGAAAAAAGTCAGTCCCCTGAAGAATTTATAGATACCCTCTCCAATAGTATTTTGTTTTGACCAAACACCATTTTATTTGCAAGTCCCAATCAACATACTTCAAAGAATTGAAAGAAGGTTTGTCAATGACGGAAGGATGTCTGGTTGGCAACTTTGCCGAAAACTACTCCTTCATCATCCAAGATGCGGTGCAGGGGTTCCATTGGGAAAATTCCCAATGTACCCTGCACCCGTATGCTTTTATTATAAAGACTGTGACATGAAGTTGCAGTGTGATACGTTCTGTATAATTTCTGATGGTCTAAAACACAATAGCATATTAGTATACACGTTTTTAAAAAAAATTATACCTATCATACTGGCCGACCGCTCCAACATAAAAACTATACATCATTTCACTGACGGGTGTGCCGGCCAGTATAAAAATAAATTCAATTTTTACAACTTGTGCCAGCAAAAATATGATTTTAACATAACAGCTTATTGGCATTTTTATGGAACATCACACGGAAAAAATATTTGTGATGCTATTGGAGCCACAGCAAAGAGGTCAGTTGCGAAGGCATCTCTTCAAAGAACCGTCACTGATCAGATCCTGACTCCTGAGGCATTCTACGACTTCTGCAACCGAATGGAATCAAAAATCAAATACTATTTCGTACCACTCTCAGAAGTTAAAGAAACTGAAGTTTTTTTAAATCGCAGAACTCTTCCTTTGAAAACCATTACAGATACCCAGAAGTTTCACAAATTTGTCCCCATTTCAAGCAACTTAATAAAGGTCTTCAGTTTATCAAAACATCAAGACGAATTAGGAGAAGTAAAAGTGCTTTTAAATGATAAATCAGAGCCAGCCATAGCCAATGAAATTATTACCCATGAAACCATCAGCACTAGGGAAGATGTGATAGTTGGGTGCTTTGTTGCAGTTTTGTATGAAAAAACATTTTGGTTTGGGTCGGTGCAGAGTTATGGAACAGTATGATGACTATAGCATAAAATTCCTTCATCCATCAGGGCTGTCACCATCGTACAGTTTTCCGCAAAAAGAAGATATTTGTGCTGTTCCTAAATCTAATATATTAGGACGTATAGAAGCTTCCTTGAGAGGCGGAACACGAATCCAGTACAAGTTTCCGCAAGAAGAAATAGAATTTTTTTATGAAAATTTTTTATATCAAATAAAATGAAAACTTTAAATAAATAAGGAAAATAAAATTAATTATGTACTATGTAGTTGTACCTTTTTAATACCCATACAGTAAATAGAATTATGGCTATGTCATCTAACTTATTTAGTAATTTTGCTTAAATGTCAGTATATTTCATTCTTATACGAATTAATGCCAAATCTGTATATTATAATTAATTATAAAGATTTTCATATAGCGTTGAGTACCAGATAGATATAATTGACGCCATTAGTTATTTTTTATAGCAATCTGTATATTATACATTAGCATAGATTTCTTAAGCTATATTTATTTCTTATATCTACATTCACTTTTACAATAATAATATAGGTATCTACCACTGTAAGTAGGATATGTTTAAAATATTTCTGGAATGTAATTTTTTTTTTTTTAATTTTTTCAAAATTTTAGAAAACTAATTAAAAATTTTGATAGCAGCATCATACATACAATCAAATTTTAGCCTATCTATTAGTAATTAAGACCGCTTTTTATTACTGATTCTAATAGATTTCTGTTCATACAGCATTTTGTCTTCTATAAAAATTTTCTGATTTTGACTTTTAAAATATTTATGGGGTAGTGATTTATAAAAGCAAAAAATTTGTCAAAATTTTGCAGACAGTCATTAGAAATCGTGTTTGACCTACATACCGGTAAATAAGACACCATTTTATTACTGATTCTGGTAGATCTTGTTTCAAGGAACATTTTTGTCATCTATAAAAATTTCTGAAAAATGGTATCCTCGAGGTCAAAGGTCAGGTCAAAAATGTTTTTACAGCATAACGTTTTTTCTAACTGATCTACAGTGTTGTAAATGGTTTTTTTGGAAAGTAGAGACTCTCCCAAATCCAATGGTGACAAACTTGTGAAGATCCGACAATTAGAAGTTGAGTTATGACCATTTGAAATTTAGAGGTCACGCGCTCGACCTCAAACTTGACCCCTCCGTAAAATGTGACCTAATGAACAGATTGAAGAAAAATTTGGTGAAATTGTTTCTAACACCAATCCTAACCTGCACACCGAATTTGAACAAAATCAAAGAGGTGATGGTGTTATTTTCGATTTTTGTTGGGTGATCTGTCATGGAATTACTCATTGGCAACTTCCTTCTCAAACATCGGAAAGCCCTTGAAATTGCTCACAACATTAGGGCAAAGATGGTGCCAGCATGCATTCATGGTAGACTCTCTCACCTCGTCCCATGACATTTTGATGATATCGATACAGTCCTTAATGTTATAAGCTTTCCAAAACTTTGTTTTCAAAAGCACTGAAGGGGGGAGAGATGTGAGTGGGAGATGTGGTGGAGATGGAGAGAGGTGTGATCTAGAGCAGTGGTTGGCAAACTATGACCCTGCTGAAAAATTATGGTGACCCACTACAAAAAAAAATATATATATGGGTCATTCTCTGTCAGATCAACCAAAAAAAATTGAAATTAACACCCTCATCTCTCATACTTTGCTGAAATTTGGTTTATAGGGAGTTTGTGAGCCCTGAATCCATTTCTGAAATTATAAGGTCAATCCGACCAACGGTTCAAGAGATATGACCTCGGGCAATTTGAGGTCACTCGTGAGGTTACTAACATTTGGCGAGCCATAACTTGGGTAATAATTGTCATAATTATATAAAATTATATATATTTAGAATCAGAAAACGACAAGGAATCCAAATATGCAAGTTTTAGAACTCTAGGTTGAAAAATAAAAAAGTTACACTGTAACCAAAATTTGAGGTCACGATTTGACCTCTGGGGTATCAAATGAGAATTTTTTTTTAAATGTAAAAAATGAAGGCATAGGCATTGGCTATTAGAATCAGCAAAAAAAAGTTTGTTTATGTTAGTATTTTTCATGTAACTAACATATAAGTGAACACCATATTCATAAGTTGTGCGTCAATTCTACCTATTTTTTCACACTTAAGCTCATAATTTGACCTATAGAAATTAAAATTACATTTTTTATAGATATAAAAAACAAAGTCAGAGTTCTTGACTTATAGAAACAATCATAAAAAGTTTGTTTATGTTGGTACTTTTCATGTAACTAACTTATAAGTGAACACTATATTATAAATTGCTTGTCATTTCAAGGAATTTTTATATCTTAGCTATCAATTTGACCTCAAGCTCCAAGAATTTAATAAAAATTGTATTTCACTGCTAATCTACACTGGCAATAATAGTTATAATAGTGAAAGGGGAAGACTAAGCTCACATGTAGCCTAAACAACCTGTTGAAACATGTTGCTACTTGTCTAAGTGCAGAATCAACACAGATAGTTGCAAAATTCCTTGTCTACAGGTTAGTACAGTTCCAGCCAGCACTGTGGGTGGCTGGTGGGTATGGTGTTTTAATGAGCCTCAGAGACTATCAAGGCCTAAAATATTAAGTGTGTATAGCTATATATTTTCTAAAAAATATATATTACCTAATTGTAAATCCTATATCTTTACAGATCAAAATACAATGGTTCGGCACTTGAAATACTGCCAGGACCCTATTCAAAAACACAAGAAATGCATAACAATCAATCTTAGAAAAGTGACTGATGTACTTGTTGAAAAATGTGCTGGAAGAGTGAAAAAAGACTCATTGTTGTGTGTGAACTGCTGGACACTGATAATGAAAAACCCCACTATACTTAGTACCACTGAAAACAACGAGTCTGAGCAGGATTCATCTACTATCAGTGGCTTGAGTAACATCTCTTCAATTCAAGATCTGGACAATGACAGTGATTGCTTGATAAAGGAAAATCCTTCAACTTCAGTTGAACCAGTTCTAGCATTTCTGGACCAAACACCAGTTAAAAAAAGTAAGTAATAAATTAATATAATAACTTATACTTTACTACAAGGTCTGTTTGATCTACTATATAGCCAATTATATAGCATTTAAGGTACTATAATTAATATTTAATTACTAATATTCAGGTGTGTGAAACCTTTTTTTCTGTCTTTTCAGAAGGGCTGTCATTAAGCCAGAAAAAGCGCAAGGCTCGTGGTAAGCTATCATCTGCTCAGAAACACCTGAAGGAGAGGCTAGAACTCAGTTATGGTGTTCAAATACCAAGGAGGTAAGTGATACTTCAAAACCTGAAACTAAATCTGAAAAACATCTAGACAATTAATGAATGAATTGAAACAATCATTCCTGGAGAGCAAATGTCACCATCACAAACTACAAATATTGACACTCTCACCATACACAATTGAAAAAACAGCTAGTTTCTTTCAAACTACAACATACATGGTGAAAAGAAGCCGTTCACTTAAATCAAACATGGAATCCTTCCGAAGATTCCACTAATGAGCAAGGAAAAGTGATATCTGAAGAACACAAAGATATAGTTAGAAGATTCTATGAGTCAGAAGAGGTTAGTCGTATGTGTCCTGGCCAAAAGGATTGCGTGAAAGTTATCAGTGCTGAAGGTGCAATGAAGGTGCAAAAACGATTGGTCCTCAGGAATTTAAGAGAGATGTTTGAACTATAAAAATGATGAAAAGAATCCCAAAATAGGATTTTCCACATTTGCAAAATTACGGCCATCATATGTGTGCTTGCCGGTAGTGGTGGGACTCATTCTGTCTGTGTCTGACATCATCAAAATCCAAAATTGCAGCTGGCTTGCATTGGGAGAAAGAGGTCTTCATACAAGGATCTTATGGATTACAGTGTTTGCAGTACAGAAAGAGAGACTTGCATGATGCAACTTTGCAATGATTGCCCAAGAGAAGAGGGTGTCTGGATTTTCTTGAGTTACTTGACAGTGTGAAATCAGCTCCAAATGAATATCTTACAAGCAATGGGTGACGTTGACCGTTTGTACAATGGTTGATAAGGTGGAGCCACTTCATGAATACTTATCATCCCTAAGCATGAAAATATCCCGCATGGTTCGGTCATCACTTTGTTGCTCAGCAACAAATCACAGTACTTCAAGCAGTTGAAAGAAACTACCACCTCAGAGCGAGGTTAGTTATAGTAGGTGATTTCTCTGAGAATTATTCTTTCATTGTCCAGGATGCTGCCCAAGGGTTTCACTGCGGACAATTCACAGTGTAACGTTCACCCTTTTGTCATCTATTATAGATCATCTGCAGACCAGGAACTTAGCCATTTTAGTGTCTGTTTCTTATCTGCATCACTAAAACACAACACTATAATGGTTTACTCATTCATATTGAAGCTTATGACATATGTTAAATGCAGATGCCCACAATTGAAGAAGGTGCACTATTTCTCAGATGGATGTGCTGGCCAATATAAGACAATACACTTCACAAATCTCTGTTACCATGAAGAGGATTTTGGTCTGTCTTGTGAATGGCACTTCTTTGCTACATCCCTGGCAAAATGCATGTGATGGGATTGGAGGAACAGTGAAAAGAGCTACTGCTCGTGCCAGTTTGCAGAGAACTACAGAGAGGCAAATTCTTACACCAGAACACATGTTTCAGTTTTTGTGAAGAAAACTTGAGCAAGAAGATAAATTTTTTCTTTGTAACTACAGCTGATTTGAAAGATGCAGAAGAACGGTTGGAACATCGATTCAAGGATAGTAGGGCTATTCCTGGAACTCAGAAATATCATAGATTTGTTCCCCTAAACAGGAAGAACTGATGTGTATCCCATTTCAAGTGGCATTGGAGAAAGAAAGAATAAGGAAAAGTCATTTTACTAATGAACCTGCAATGCTTGGTAACCTAAAATGTGTCAAACCAGGAGAGTATGTTGGCTGCATTTATGACATGCAAGTTTGGTATGGAATTGTGGAGGAATATTGTGAAGAGTTTGATGATTTCACTGTGAACTTTCTACATCCCTCTGGGTCATCAGATCAAGTGCATATTATTATCCATCAAACAAGGATTCATGTGCAGTGCCAGGACATCATTATTAACTGTAATGAGTTGTCCTACCCTAAAGAGGAGCAGCAGAATTCAATACATTTTCCACAAAAAGAAATTGATGAGAGCATCGAGCATGCAAAAATTGTATTAGGCTAGCACATGAATCCTCTAAGTAGGTCTTCCCCTTTCACTATTATAACTATTATTGCCAGTGTAGATTAGCAGTGAAATACAATTTTTACATTTTTTGCCTTTGTTTTTATATCTATAAAAAAATGTAATTTTAAATTTCTATAGGTCAAATTTATGAGCTTAAGTGTGAAAAATAGGTAGAGATTGACGCACAACTTATGAATATGGTGTTCACTTATATGTTAGTTACATGAAAAATACTAACATAAACAAACTTTTTTTTGCTGATTCTAATAGCCAATGCCTATGCCTTCATTTTTTACATTTAAAAAAAAAATTCTCATTTGATACCCCAGAAGGTCAAATCGTGACCTCAATTTTGGTTACAGTGTAACTTTTTTATTTTTCAACCTAAGTTCTAAAACTTGCATATTTGGATTCCTTGTCATTTTCTGATTCTAAATATATATCCTTTTATATAATTGTGACCATTATTACCCAAGTTATGGGTCGCCAAATGTTAGTGACCTCGCAAGTGACCTCAAATTTCCCGAGGTCATATCTCTTGAACCGTTGGTTGGATTGACCTTATAATTTCAGAAATGGATTCAGGGCCCACAAACTCCCTATAAACCAAATTTCAGCAAAATCTGAGAGATGAGGGTGTTAGGCACTGGTTGATCTGACAGAGAATGACCCATATATGAAATACATGAGAATTTGCTGGAATTAAAATATTTCAACTTCCTTGGAATTGAAGATATGAAGGTGGAGCTGATTGACCTTAGAAGTTTGTCTTTATGGACAGATAAATTCAAAAACTTTTGAACTAGCCTTGAGAAAACAGAAGAAAATCATCTACATATGATATCTACGGAGATCCGACAAAACCCCCACACAAAAAAAAACCACCGATAAAACCCCCCGGCGACAAAACACCCACCGACAAAACACCCACACAAAAAAAAAACCAGCGACAAAACACCTGGTGACAAAAACCCGAAAAAAACCCAGCGACAAAACCAGGGCCCCCAGCCTTCGTTAGGTGGCCTTATAATCGTTTTCCTTTTTCCTTTTCCTTGTGGTTTGGCAGCATATATATATATATATATATATATATATATATATATATATATATATATATATATATATATATATTGATGATTGGTTAGGTTGTCGTAATATTTTTGTTCCATCCATAAACCAAATATCGGACTTACCTAAATGTTGCATACATTATTCTGTAGCAAACACAGTGACTCGATTCCTGGCTTCAATGCCACTATCACGAATAAGAAAAGGCTTAGTATTTTCTCTACCAGTCATAGCCCAATCACCTGAGATTTGTAAATCATTTAAAGATACTGGATCCTTAGGTCATCCTTCCTGATGCTTTCTTTGAACATTTCTTTTTACTGTACTTAATTTTCCCATAGCAAGTCTTCCTTCTTGAGTCATGCTTTCCAATGAATCCGTGACAACGCAACTAGTATTTCCTTTGTTTGATTTGGCCTGTTGATAGTGGGGGTTTTGTCGCATTACCCTATTTTGGGGGTTTTGTCGGTGGGATTTTGGTTGCCGGGGGTTTTGTCGGTGTTTTTTTTTCTTGTGGGGTTTTTGTTGTACATTCAATATCTACATGTTGGGCATTTCTTCTGTCCAAGTATTCTTCTCTTAAGAAAATAGCTTTTGCTCTTCTTTCAGCATTTGGATCGAGTTATACATGTGAGCAGATGTTTTCACAAATGAAATTCATAATAAATTCATCATGGAACAGAAACACTACAGAAAACTCAACTTCATGTGTCTTACTAAAAACATCCAACTATTCCCCAAACATTTCGAAGTTTTCATAGAAAATGAAGCAGTACCATAAAAGCCACTGATTTAGTTTAGTTCAGTTTTTACATTGAATTTTTTATTTTATTAAAGGTTTGTTTGTTTAAGTTTATTTTTCTTTAATCGATATACCTATGAAAAACACCTTATAACTTGTAAGAAAATATAAAAATAAGTAATAGTAGTAAAACAATTTTGAGTACTGACCCATTATACAAGCGATATAAGATATAAGTGACCCATTATAAAAAAAGTTTGCCAATCACTGATCTAGAGCATGCATACATTTGCATGTTGGGCAAACTGCATAATTGAATTTTCCGTGTTTGGCAGATAATTGGTTGTATTTATTTTTGTGTGTACAAGTGAATCCATGTTGGACAAACCTGTGTTGGAGGAGGGTTTACTGTAATGTGGAATAAGTTTCACTGGAAACATTTATTAATTGCATATCAGTAGGTTCTTTCAAAGGTAATTTTGTAGTTTACTATTGCAAATTGTTGGTGTACTTTGTTGTGTTTAAATGATGCAAATTAATTTTGTTTTAGGTACAACCTAGGATCTTTTCCAAAGTTACTTTGTGGAATTCATGTGGCATAATAAAATATAAACAGGAATGATTTAATCATATGATAATTTGTTTCTTGACAAATGTGGTCTAAATAAATCAGTTTTTCTTATTTCAAACATTTGCAACATAAATTTTCTGGGGGAATTTGTGGTTAAACTACAATCTTACTTTTTATATAGCTTATGGAGGTATATTTGGGATTTTGAATATGGCCTATCCTGTCCTTGACTGTTACTATTAAAAAGGGCAGCATTTCTCAACCTCGAGTTCAGGGGTGCTCCTGGTGCTTGGCACAAAAATCAGACTACTGAGAACCTAAGTTTACTATTTTTAGCAAAAAATAAAATTAGGTTGTCCAATTTTACATACTGTAAAGTTAAACTAATGTAATATAACAGTTTTACAATTGAAATTACCTGTTAGTCATAATCATAATTGTTAGTCGGAGGGTTTCCAGCACAAGTGAAGCAAAAAATTTTTCATTTGAACACCCGACCATCTCAGATCTTGCTTATTTTTGGTGTATAAGGTAGGTTTGTGCAAGAAAGCCAGCTGTTGAAAGTTTCAGCTTTCTACGACCATTACTTCACGAGTTATGAGGTAAGAAAAATCAAGTTAAGGTCAAAATAGCTCAAGGTCGGCATCTTTGGATGGCACCTCACACATTCACTATTATCGTAACCATATGAAACTATATGTCTTGGACTCAGAATGAGCTGTAGAATCCCAAAAAACGCAACGAATCAGCAATAGGAGAACAAATAAAAATGTTCACACCCTTTTTCAGAAACGATTGACCTTTTACCTTGAAGTTCACACATTTTTGGGGAAACATTTCTTTACACAAAATGAAGTCCATCATTGCACTTTTAATATAAACAATAAAAATGTATCTTATTCACCAACTATACTGTCTTAAAGAATTTTTCAAATTGGCTATTTTTCAAATTTCTGGCAAAATCGCAATATGTACCGTATATGCATATATGTACTGTTAAAATCTAGAGATATTCATTATTTAAACTACTTAAGCAAAAATAAATATTATTAGAAAACATGATTACAAAATCACTTAGATATATAGCTAGGTACCATAGGTATAACTATGATATAGATCTCTATTTTTATTGTGTCTCCTCCACCCCTACAACCACACCTTTCGCACCCTTAGAAATATTTTACTTTTTTTTATAATTACTTTTATTAATAATACATTAATACAAACATATATGTATAGGAGTATCATATAAAATAGGAGTAAAAAGGAGTATCATATTATGTAGACCTATATTCTATAGATACATATTAAACTAGAGCTCTGTACACTTTCGACTCAAGAACAGGAAACTGTGGCAAACAGGTCTGCATGATTACCCTCAGCTGTTAGCATCTCATGATCATCAAAGGCATACTGAATTATTCTTGAACCTGCTGTCAATGATGGAGCAGTCATTGTCTGGATAATATCAGATGATAACATCCAACATGAGTCAGGACGAGAAGGGAAACTATGTTTAGAACATCTTCCATGTGGAGACATAAAATTGACCTTATAATCACTAAATTCTTCTGATACTTCAACCACTAATCCAAACCAAATTTTATTATCATAGTTACAAGCTACATATACCCCAACTTGTATATCTTCAGTTGAAATGTGCTTTTGCTCATGTAAATTATCTTTAAACGATGGATGCACAACTGTCATAATTTTGTAGGACCTGAGGAAATCTCACCAACCTCCAACTGGGTATGACTAATAGGCACAAATCTATGAAATCTACGAGTACCTGGGATGGTTACAGAATTTTTATATCTATTTTCCAGGAATTCAGTTGTCTGCTGGACATTTTGTTTCGATAAGAATACAAATTTTGTGCTGGTATCTTTCTCATCCAGAAATTTCATCATGTCAAGTGGTGTCAGAATTTGGTCTTTAAATGTACGTTGAAGACTGGCACGAGCCGTCATTCTTTTTGCTGTGCCTCCGACTCCATCACAAGCACTTTTGCCATGTGAAGTTGCAAAAAAGTGCCATTCAGCATCCAGTCCAAAGTCCTCTTTGTGGTGACACAAATTGGTGAAGTTATATTTATTCTTATACTGCCCTCCGCAACCATCAGTAAAGTAATGAATCTTCCGCAGGCCTGAGCTCTCTTCTTTTATCATGGGGATCAGTTGCTTTAAGAACGCAAAGACAAGGTTTGTACTATGTTTCATGTCATCAGAAATGAAACACTAACTTTTCAACATCATTTTCATTTACTTTATAGTAGAACACAAATGGATGAACTGTTGCCTGACTATTTTCCCAATGGTAACCTTGTGCAGCATCTTGTACAATAAATGAGTAGTTTTCAGAGAAGTCTCCTAGGAGAATACCTTCAGTGACCATCAGATTAGCTTTCAGTTTTTTAGGAAACTTGCTTGTGCATCAGCCACATAAGTGTGTCTTGTTAGTGCACAAATTCTAGTTGCCAAAGACTTAATGAAGTTTTCAAGGGATTCACCGATGTTAATAAGGGTTGTCCGATCCGTGGAAGTCCACTGCTTGTATGTAATTATGGTGCTGACTGCATCCTGAACAGATTCCAATCCTTCAAGGAATGCAATAACACCTTTTTCTCCTGGACACAATGCACATTTTTGTAGCATACACTCTTCCTTTTCACTGTCACAAACTGCATAGAGAATGAGGTCTTTATATGATAGTTGTTTTTCCCCCAAAGCTGATAGCTGAAGTTTGGGATTTTGGTGGTAGGTACAGACACACACAGAGTGTGTTCCTCCAGCTCCTGCCAAGACACACCACTTGGGTCTCAATGCAGCAAATGATGAGAAACCTATTTTTGGATTAGTGTCATTTGCCTTGAAACAGCGAAAATCTCACGTAAATTACCAAGCACCAATCGTTTCTGCTGTAGTTGCTTCTCTCCTTCATGATTCCTAATTGATAGACAATCCTTCTTGCCTGGACATATTCTGCTTATTTCATCTGATTCATAGAAAGTGCACACTGCTTCCTTCTCTTTCTTTGTTATAACCCGACCTTTGCTAATATGTGGAACTTCTGGTAATATGCCATGTTCTTTCTTTATTTTGTGGCTGGTTGAAACCATTCTTGTAGATGCATTGAAGAAAGATGCTGTTCTGTGAATGGTGTATGGTGAGAGTGTTAGTATTTGAATCTTCCTCTTGTAGTCAGTTGTCTCACTGAAGGCATTCTTGAGTGCTTGCATCACTCCTGCATGCCTGCGAAAATGATATACATGTTTGAGTAAATTTATATGCAAACATATGATCTATATATAGGCTTAGTATACTTTAATGAAGGTACTACAGATATATATACAGTACTCACAAATTATTGTCATCCATTTTAGATTGCTTTTCTTCACTTTCTTGTGTAAAACTTGTGTCATATGAAGTTTCTAGCTTTCTCTTCAGGGATGTTGATGCCATTTCAAATTTTGTTTCAGCCTTTGAAGATCTCCCTTTCGTGACAGACCCTCTGAAAAACAAATAAAATAAATTGTTATAACTTTTTTAATCAACTGTAGGCCTATAGATGTACATGTACATTACATATGAATTTGGTAAATACTGTATATATAATCATAACTGTATTGATCTTCATTATATAAATTGATATGCATACATCTGAATTTGTCAATATATAAAGGTTGTAATGTTCATACATGTAGTTATATATATTGATGTTTTGTTGCTATAATATCTACATAAATTAACACTTTAAAAATACTTAAACTTACTTGTCTTCACTGGTGTCACATTCAGCATTGGAAGAATTGTGTCTAAATCTCCTTGGAAATCTTCAAACATTATTTCAGTAGTACACCCATAGGCAGAGGAACGTTTTTCTGTGGCAGTGGCATCAGTGTCTGAGTTCGAATCTGAGACAATATCAGAGACTTTTTTGTCTTCAGCTTTGATTTTATTGATATCATTAACACAATTTTTACAAATGTAATCTCCATATATTAATCCGTGAATTCCTTGCAGTGTATTACGGACTGGCACAAGTGCTTTTTCGATCTTCTTCTTATGTTTTCTAAGAGGATCAGCACAAACTTTTCTACCCATCTTGTTTATCTGTAAGAAAGGCATAAAATAAGTAATTAATTTATGTTCACAAAATATATTATTTAACAGTACAGTACATATATGCATATACATATGGTGATTTTGCCAGAAATTTGAAAAATAGCCAATTTGAAAAATTCTTTAAGACAGTATAGATGGTGAATAAGATACATTTTTATTGTTTATATTAAAAGTGCAATGGTGGAACTTCATTTTGTGTAAAGAAATGTTTCCCCAAAATGTGTGAACTTCAAGGTCAAAGGGTCAATTCGTTCCTTGAAAAAGGGTGAACATTTTTATTTGTTCTCCTATTGCTGTTTTCGTTGCATTTTTGGATTCTACAGCTCATTCTGAGTCCAAAAACATATAGTTTCATATGGTTACGATAATTAGTGAATGTGTGAGGTGCATCCAAAGATGCCGACCTTGAGCTATTTTGACCTTAACCTTGATTTTTCTGACCTTCATAACTCGTGAAGTAATGGTCGTAGAAAGCTGAAACTTTCACAGCTGGCTTTCTTGCACAAACTTACCTTATACACAAAAAATAAGCAAGATCTGAGATGGGCGGGTGTTAAGCACTGATTCACCTGTGCTGGAACCCCTTAGTCTGTCTTTTATTGAGTTATCTGTGCCTGCTTCGTATTCATTAAGCTTTTTATATTTGGTTCATTAGACTAATCACAAAGTAGTACATAGTCAGCAGCGCCATACCAAGGCAGGGGTGAGTGGTGCAGGGGTGAGTGGTGCAGCTGCCCAGGGCACCAACATGTGGAGGGAACCAAATTGTTGGTCTTAGAGCTACCACATAGAATGAAATTTGGATTTTTAATTAATTATGCATTTCTATCATAATCAATTTGTATATGTTCTGAATTTAATGGTGGTGGTGTTGGGGGGTTGGGGAGTGCATAAGAAATGCCTTGTACAGGGTGCCATCACAGGTTGGTACAGCCCTGATAGTTGGTTTCATTGCTTTATTTTTATTGAAACCATTGATGAGAAGCTCACTTTGTGTAAGTATGAGGTTGCAAATGGAATTAAAATTTTTAATGCTTCATACAACAATACTGGGTACTGACTTTTCTATGCTGTCCAAAATGTAAACAAGTTTTCTGATGGGAATGACAAGTGTGTAAGGTCTTGTCAGAAGTAATTCAATCAATTTATGTAGGTTTCCTGCAAGTTTGCCAAATTCTACCACCCTTTCATTGAATGGAAAAATTATTCACCTCTTAGGAAGCTTTCCATCATCTCGTGGGAAATGGTTCAGGAGCTGTTTTCACAGGTTAAGTATATGCTGTCTCATCAATAAGGAAAAGGGGTTCATGAATTTTTGTCAAAAGGGGATCACCAGTACAGAAAAAGTTTATAAACACCACTAGAGCCTAGGCCTAACACTATCAAATATGAATTTTTTTTGTCTGCACACGCATTTTTTGACATTTAATAATAATTATTTCATGGTCTATACACTTATCTATATTTTGTCTGAAATATAGAGAACTGAAAAAAGTTACTGAGCAACTGCTGTTGCTAGGTCACAATTTAATCAAAAGTAAGTGTATTTTTATGTACAGGGTGTACAGAAAGTCTTTTCCAGTTTCTAAATTTTAATTGCATGAAACCCAAAGAATACATGCTTTGTTTTGCATGTTGTTGCATGACACATTAAGTTTATTATGTTTCTTATTAAATCTCAGCATGTGCACTGTTAGTTACATGTACCACATCCAAGTGAAATTTGAGTTTATGCCATATGTTCACTAGCATAGCTCTTGTGACACTGTTGATGGCATTGCAAATTTTTGCACAGTGTATGTGAATGTCAGCAACAGGAGTATGGTGCACAATCCTCTACATAATCCACAGGAAGAAGTCCAGAGGTGTGATATTGGGGTATCATGGAGGCCATGGCACTGGCCCATCATGCCCAATATATCTTCTGGAAAAAGTGGTGTTCAAGAACTTGTGCACTAACAAACCCCAGTGTGGAGGTGCGCTGTCTCACTGTAAAATGATTGATGGTTGAGGGTCTTCCAACTAGGGTGAGCATGTTCAGGTACACTTGTGTTGCAACATTCTTTTCAGCAAAGAAGAATGGGCCTATCACCCAAGTATGCATTAATCCACACCAAAACATTAACAAGAAAAACTGTTATACAACAGCATGTAAAACAAAGTATTACAGTCTCCTCTTTGGATTTCACGTAATTAAAGTTTATATTCAAGAAAGGACTGTGTACACCCTATATATTTAAATTGGGTAATTATTCATTTTTACTCCCAGTCTGTTTTTATGATGAGAAACTTTTCTGGTCAATTTTGAGGTGTTTTGCACGAATCTGCCATCCATTTCCTGTGCAAATGCATAGTTTTAGAGATATCATCATCTTGAAAACTATGCATTTGCACAGGAAATGGATGGCCATTTTGTACAAAACACCTCAAAATTAACCAGAAAAGTTTGTTCTCATCATTTTCATTTAAACTAAAGAAAATATCATGACAACCTAACAATCAAGGGTGTATAGTTGACCTAACCAGGCATTCAGTTGACCTAACCGGGCATTCAGTTGACCTAACCGGGCATTCAGTTGACCTAACCGGGCATTCAGTTGACCTAACCAGGCATTCAGTTGACCTAACCGGGCATTCAGTTGACCTAACCGGGCATTCAGTTGACCTAACCGGCATTCAGTTGACCTAACCGGGCATTCAATTAACCTAAGAGGTTAATATTGGTTATTTCACCTAAATATCTTCTGATCTTTTTGTATTAGGTACTCACTGTCGCATTTCGGGCAAGTTAAGGATGA
The DNA here is from genome assembly GCA_023014485.1 of Bathynomus jamesi. Classification (NCBI taxonomy): domain Eukaryota; kingdom Metazoa; phylum Arthropoda; class Malacostraca; order Isopoda; family Cirolanidae; genus Bathynomus; species Bathynomus jamesi. Next base: position 85,840 of record JAJOZX010009084.1, read on the forward strand.
GAGAATAACGCCGTAATTGATAAAAACATCCAATCCTTTGTCTTCATCTAGGGCACATGATGAATCAAGTTTTCAGTCAAAAACACACGAATGGCACATCATAATTCTATCACAAACACCACTAAACTGAATCCAATTTGAAAAAAAAAAATAGCCAGAACAAAACCCAACCAACTAATTAAGTTGCAGAGTAGTGAAAAAATAGCCCAATCAGGAAAAATATTTTATGAAAAAAGTATATTTTGCCAAAACAGGAAATATATTTTATTGGAAAAGGTATATTTCAACAAATTTGCACAACATAAGATATATATTTTCTTAGTCAGTTTTGAATGGCAATTCAATATATTATACTGTTTTAACCGCGTGTGAGTGGGTTAAAAGACGAATATTAACCTTAAATTGTTTTATATGTTTTTGCAAATATAAAAAGTAATATATTGAAACTACATTTATTCTCTATGCAAGTGGATTTTCTATTGGATAGGAGGATAAAGAAATTTTTTTTGAAACCCTAATTCACTTTGTGTACCTCTTTGCAGAAAATAAGCCAATTTGATACTTATCTGCTTGGTTCTTGTATATTTTCACTGAAAGAGTCAAAACATTAGTAATTATTTACCACATTATATTGTTGTCTATCTACCTGTCTGTGTAAACAATTCTGTTGAGAGTTAGTCACAAATTCTGCTATGAAATTGCTGTTTTACAGTTTCCCCTTTTCAGAAAAGACTAGCATTAAAATGTTAGATGGTTTGTAGTCTGTACCCTGAAATGCATCAAAGTAGTATAAAAGTTTCAAGATAAGATGTCAGATTTACATTAATAAGATGTCACTGAAATTTTGAATTTGTATAGTTCATTTTCATTCATTTATAAATGTATCCCTGAAACATTTGTTTGGGAGAAGCTTCATATTTGCTTGTATAAGGGTCCAACTGTGAAAATTAAACTAGAAAGGTTTTCTTACAAAGTTGATTTATTCAGAAGTATTACATGAAACAATATTACTAACAACCATATTTACAATTATTTAATTCTAAATTGGGGTATGTTGAATGGCATTCCTATTCATTTCCGTCATGGATGGGGTAATGTGTGTGATGAAAGCAGGAATGTTAGAAAGGGCAGTATATCTGAATATGTGACCTAGTCAGAGCATTTTTTTAAGCTTTTTCCACTGGGTGACAAAGGCAGATCGGGAAGGGGGGGGGATTAAGGCAGGGGTGTGCTGCCAATTTCTTGACAACTGGTTCTGATAGAAATAGGGGTGTAAATCGGTGAGCGCCAATGGTGTGAGTCATTAAGCTAGTGGGTCTGGGGTGAGTGGTAGCATTTTGTAACATTTTGGCAGAAATCTAACATTCTTTATACTCACTAATGACATAATTATCTAAAAATAAACTAATTTTTCATAAAAAAATAAATAAATATTGAAACGACCACTGCTTGTAATACTACCTATATTTTTGTATAAAATCCTGAAAATTTTTTTAACAAAAATTTAGGTATTTAATAGTCAGTAGAAATTTATTTATATTTGTTAAAAACAAACAAACAAACGGTTCGGTGATCCAATCAAAATTTAACAACTGGTTTGAGTGAACTGGACCAAACTGGTCCCAGCACACCCCTGGATTAAGGATACTATGGATCTGGATGTTCCCTAATCAGGCCACCATCCCTGTGTGGTCTGAAATAACACTAGCATTATCTCATATAAATATTCAAATGTAAATTTCATATTTAGATTTAGGATAAACAGTTCTAATTGTGGCATATGTGCATGTATTAATATGGCTTCAAAGACAATGCTCACAAGACAATTCTATTTTAATAAATTTTGAAAATTCCTTGTTGCCCAGTACCCTAAAATTTCATTTACTGCCTGACAAATTTTCTTTACTAGGTGACATTCATGTCACCCACTCACTAGGTTAAAAAATGCTCTGAGCCTAGTGGTAAAGATGCTGGGCTGCTGGTGGGGCATGGTTTGGATTCCACATTAAACTGTAGGTCTAAGGTAGAGTGAAAAGCTTGAAATTTGTCAGAATAAACAATTTGGGCAGAAGCAAACTAAAGGTTAACCAAAATATATATATATATATATATATATATATATATATATATATATATATATATATATATATATATATATATATACAGGGTGTCCGAGAATTATCTGTACAATTTTTGGCTGTTATTAAAAGTCAACCATGAAGTGTAGAAATTCCAGTGTTGTCCCATTTTACAGAGAATCTCATTAAGTTTTTTCTGATACCACGTTTTGACAAGTTTTTTAGAAATGTACGCGGGTGACAGACATTGATGATTTAAAAACAAGAATCACAGCTGCTATTGAGCGAATTGATGTGGATATGCTGCAGCATACATGGCAACATTTGGAGTATCGATTGGATATTTTGCGAATCACTAATGGTGCACATATCGAATGTTTGTAACAATATTACTTTAATAAAAGAAACTTTTGAAAATACAGATTCTAAATAATCTCTCTTAAGAATTTTACGTGTGTTATCAAGAATTTTATTAAAAGATGAAATTGTACAGATAATGTTCGGACACACTGGAATTTCTAAAAAACTTGTCAAAACTTGGTATCAGAAAAAACTTAATGAGATTCTCTGTAAAATGGGACAACACTGGAATTTCTACACTTCATGGTTGACTGACTTTTAATAACAGCCAAAAATTGTACAGATAATTCTCGGACACCCTGTATATATATATATATATATATATATATTATATATATATATATATATATATATATATAAATTATTTCACGAAAGTAACACGTGAAAAATATTTATGATGAATAAAACCACGAAGGAAAGGAAACACAAAAAGGTGCTCAAGCGCTTTCGTCTAATGACATCCTCAGGAACACTGAAGTACATAAAAGGTTACAGCCTATACTATATAGGTTACAGAAAGAAAAAAAAAATAATAAATAACATACATACACACAAACAATATATATATATATACACACACATATCTACACACACACACACACACACACACATATATATAATATATATATATATATATATATATATATATATATATATATATATATATATGCAATAAACGGAGAAGTAAAAATAAAAATTAAAAATTAAAGGATTAACAAAGAGGCATACAGATTTGTAAGGAAAAATATAGATTTTTAGCACAAGATCAAATGAATTATAAAAATACAAATTTATACTGGAAATCTGCCCAGGTTTTAACACTTTGCCTTTTATAGTCAAGTTTCGATATATATAAAAATAAAATGAAGATTAAAAGTTAATAAAGTAGCATACAAGTTTACCAAAGATTTAGCGTCCTACCCTTTTTATCTAAATCTGTTTTGAAGGAATTCAAAACAACAGGATCGAGTTGAAAAAGACCTTTGCTTATGTTGAAGTTATTTGAAAGTTGGATAATGGCAGACTCAAGAATATTTCTATTAACACTGTTGCTAGAGTGAAATAAAACTGAAACATTATTCCAATCAATACAGTGGGATAACTCTGACAAATGGACAAAAAGAGCACTGGACAACTGTCCTGTTCTAACGGAATATTGATGCTGTTTTATACGTGTGTGCAAATCCTTTCCCATCTGACCTATGTAAAATGAATCACATTGTTTACACCCAGTTTTATAGATAATGCCTGAATTATTGGTAGGGCTATTTTTTTACTATGATATTTTTCACAATATTGTTATATGAAAATACTACATTAATATCCAAAAGTTTAAGTACATTAGCAATGCCTAAAAAGCCCAGGAAAAATGGAAGTACTAAAATATTTTTTGGCAAAGTACGAGTGTTATTATTGACACGATAGAAAGTTCGTTTTGCCTTGTTGAGACAAGATTCCATAAACGCAGATGGATAACACGGATCACTTCCAATACCGTTGATTTTTTCCAATTCAGCATCGATGTATTCCAGACTGGCGATCCTAAGGGCGCGGAGAAACATTGATGAAAAAATGGCCTTCTTAGTGGGGGTGTCATGTCCCGAGTAAAAGTGTACGTAGGACAAATTGTTTGTTGTTTTCCGATAGATACTAAACTTAAAACCTGGGCTTTCCCTATGTACACGCACATCCAAAAATGGGATTGAATTAAATGCAAAAAACTTCACTTTTTTACGTGAAGGTCAAAATATGAGAATAAAAACCCACTCTAATAGACAGAGTTTATTTCCACGACAGTTTCGACGCCCACTGGCATCCTCCTCGGGTGGATACAGAAACACAAATGAAACAAAACAAGAGGGAAAAACAGTTCAGGGATCGACCGTTAAGAAATTCGCACCTAGGTTGGATTCCATTCTCTCGAGACAGGAGGGGCATTTTCATTAAGTACGTTCGCACAAATTTTAAAACTATCTTCCTGTTCTAAACATACAGATTCTATTATTTTTACATAATTATTACATTTATAATTAAATTTATTACATTTAATATTGCATAATTATTAATTACAGAAATTATAAATTTATTATTACATTGGTTATTACATTGTTGTTTATTATACAGAAATTATAAACCGAAAAACGAATAGGAAAAAAGGCGATTAGGAAATAATCCAGAGACCATTGAGAAATTCGCACCTAGGTTAGATATCGTTCTCCCGAAACCAGAAGGGCATTTTATTACAGGGTCAGCTTATAACTACATTTCCACAAATTAAAAATATCTTCTTGTTCTATACATACAGATCCTAATGTTTTGACATAATTACTGCATATATTTATTTCCACATTAATTACTTCCATTATTACATTTACTAAAAGCGAGTAAGGAAACATTCCAATCCAGAATTAATGTGGAAATAAATATATGCAGTAATTATGTCAAAACATTAGGATCTGTATGTATAGAACAAGAAGATATTTTTAATTTGTGGAAATGTAGTTATAAGCTGACCCTGTAATAAAATGCCCTTCTGGTTTCGGGAGAACGATATCTAACCTAGGTGCGAATTTCTCAATGGTCTCTGGATTATTTCCTAATCGCCTTTTTTCATTCGTTTTTCGGTTTATAATTTCTGTATAATAAACAACAATGTAATAACCAATGTAATAATAAATTTATAATTTCTGTAATTAATAATTATGCAATATTAAATGTAATAAATTTAATTATAAATGTAATAATTATGTAAAAATAATAGAATCTGTATGTTTAGAACAGGAAGATAGTTTTAAAATTTGTGCGAATGTACTTAATGAAAATGCCCCTCCTGTCTCGAGAGAATGGAATCCAACCTAGGTGCGAATTTCTTAACGGTCGATCCCTGAACTGTTTTTCCCTCTTGTTTTGTTTCATTTGTGTTTCTGTATCCACCCGAGGAGGATGCCAGTGGGCGTCGAAACTGTCGTGGAAATAAACTCTGTCTATTAGAGTGGGATTGAATTGTTGTGTTCCACTTCTAAAGTAAACTTAATGGAGGGGACTTGATCATTTAACTGAAGGAGGAAGTTATCCAGGTCACGATTCATGGGCCAGATACACAAAATATCGTCGACGTACCACAACTAAGGGATGCCAACCCCCAGGATTCTCGGAATGTAAGTAATTTCGAAAAACTCCATATAAATATTGGAGAGGAGGGGCGATAAGGGGTTGCCCATGGCCATCCCAAACACTTGTTGATAATACTCATTATTGAAAGTGAATTTACAGTCTTTGATGCAAAGCTTAATAAGTTCCAAACCAATGTGTGAAGGTAGTGGCAGGCAGAGCTGGGCAATAAATACATTGAATGTATTTAAATACCAAATACTAAATACATGGGAGAAATGTATAAATACTAAATACATTTTACGAATGTATTTAGATACTAAATACAAAATACATCAATTGTATTTAAATACATTTGTAAATACATTTTAAATACATACAAATTTTAACATATGCATTCACTAAGCCATGACACGCACACGATAAAGAAATCAACCGCTTTCGACTAAGAGTGGCACACAACTGATTGAACTGACACGTTGAAACATGAACCATGCTGTACTACACTGTCGACGCGTCGTACTGTGCTAGTACAGAACGTGTATTAAACCAGTAAAAGTATTTACATTTTTATATTTTGAGTATTTAAATACATTGTATTTAAATACTCATTAAAGTATTTAAATACTATATTTAAATACATGAAAAACAATGTATTTATAAATACAGTTCTAAATACACAAATGTATTTAAATACGTATTTAAATACAAATGTATTTAAATACTGCCCAGCTCTGGTGGCAGGTCATACTTATGTAATTCTTGGGGGAGAAAGTCAAGCATATCATCAATCGGCACTTTTGTAAACAATGAACAAACGTCAAAACTGATCAATCTATCGTTAGTTTCAGTACGTGCATTATTCAATTTTTCAGTAAGATCCATGGAATTTTTTACATGTGAATCAGAGATAGTTCCGAGAATGGGGGACAAGACTTTGACAAGCCATTTGGACAGTTTATAAGTAATAGAGCCCACCGAGCTAATAATAGGGTGCATAGGGTTGCCAGGTTTGTGGGTTTTAATAAGACCGTAAAGGTAGGGAAGAGAAGGTGAAGTGGACATGAAAAGCGGAATTAAGTCCTTATGATCTTTGAGAATGTGTTTCAAGCCACTATTAAATGATTTGATGATGTCATCCTGCGGGTTCTTCCTAAGTTTGCTGTATGTGGCGAGGTCCTGGAGAAGCTCGTTCATCTTTCCGATGTAGTCCACTTTGTCCATAATAAAGCAGACAAGGCTAACACCATAGTTATTATGGACAAAGTGGACTACATCGGAAAGATGAACGAGCTTCTCCAGGACCTCGCCACATACAGCAAACTTAGGAAGAACCCGCAGGATGACATCATCAAATCATTTAATAGTGGCTTGAAACACATTCTCAAAGATCATAAGGACTTAATTCCGCTTTTCATGTCCACTTCACCTTCTCTTCCCTACCTTTACGGTCTTATTAAAACCCACAAACCTGGCAACCCTATGCACCCTATTATTAGCTCGGTGGGCTCTATTACTTATAAACTGTCCAAATGGCTTGTCAAAGTCTTGTCCCCCATTCTCGGAACTATCTCTGATTCACATGTAAAAAATTCCATGGATCTTACTGAAAAATTGAATAATGCACGTACTGAAACTAACGATAGATTGATCAGTTTTGACGTTTGTTCATTGTTTACAAAAGTGCTGATTGATGATATGCTTGACTTTCTCTCCCAAGAATTACATAAGTATGACCTGCCACTACCTTCACACATTGTTTTGGAACTTATTAAGCTTTGCATCAAAGACTGTAAATTCACTTTCAATAACGAGTATTATCAACAAGTGTTTGGGATGGCCATGGGCAACCCCTTATCGCCCCTCCTCTCCAATATTTATATGGAGTTTTTCAAAATTACTTACATTCCGAGAATCCTGGGGGTTGGCATCCCTTGGTTGTGGTACGTCGACGATATTTTGTGTATCTGGCCCATGAATCGTGACCTGGATAACTTCCTCCTACAGTTAAATGATCAAGTCCCCTCCATTAAGTTTACTTTAGAAGTGGAACAAGACAATTCAATCCCATTTTTGGATGTGCGTGTACATAGGGAAAGCCCAGGTTTTAAGTTTAGTATCTATCGGAAAACAACAAACAATTTGTCCTATGTACACTTTTACTCGGGACATGACACCCCCACTAAGAAGGCCATTTTTTCACCAATGTTTCTCCGCGCCCTTAGGATCGCCAGTCCGGAATACATCGATGCCGAATTGGAAAAAATCAACGGTATTGGAAGTGATCTGTGTTATCCATCTGCGTTTATGGAATCGTGTCTCAACAAGGCAAAACGAACTTTCTATCATGTCAATAATAACTCTCGTACTTTGTAAAAAAATATTTTAGTACTTCCATTTTTCCCGGGCTTTTTAGGCATTGCTAATGTACTTAAACTTTTGGATATTAATGTAGTATTTTCATATAACAATATTGTGAAAAATATCATAGTAAAAAATAGCCCTACCAATAATTCAGGCATTATCTATAAAATTGGGTGTAAACAATGTGATTCATTTTACATAGGTCAGATGGGAAAGGATTTGCACACACGTATAAAACAGTATCAATGTTCCATTAGAACAGGACAGTTGTCCAGTGCTCTTTTTGTCCATTTGTCAGAGTTATCCCACTGTATTGATTGGAATAATGCTTCAGTTTTATTTCACTCTAGCAACATTGTTAATAGAAATATTCTTGAGTCTGCCATTATCCAACTTTCAAATAACTTCAACATAAGCAAAGGTCTTTTTCAACTCGATCCTGTTGTTTTGAATTCCTTCAAAACAGATTTAGATAAAAAGGGTAGGACGCTAAATCTTTGGTAAACTTGTATGCTACTTTATTAACTTTTAATCTTCATTTTATTTTTATATATATCGAAACTTGACTATAAAAGGCAAAGTGTTAAAACCTGGGCAGATTTCCAGTATAAATTTGTATTTTTATAATTCATTTGATCTTGTGCTAAAAATCTATATTTTTCCTTACAAATCTGTATGCCTCTTTGTTAATCCATTAATTTTTAATTTTTTATTTTTACTTCTCCGTTTATTGCATATATATATTATATATATATATATATATATATATATATATGTTTGTGGGTATGTATGTTATTTATTTATTTATTTATTTATTTTTTTATTTTTTATTTTTTCTTTCTGTAACCTATATATAGGCTGTAACCTTTTATGTACTTCAGTGTTCCTGAGGATGTCATTAGACGAAAGCGCTTGAGCACCTTTTTGTGTTTCCTTTCCTTCGTGGTTTTAGGCATTATATATATATATATATATATATATATATATATATATATATATATATATGTATATATATGTGTGTGGCCCCTGGTTTATGCATTTTCAGTAATGTGGTTGATGAATTACTAACACTTTTATGCACACCCTTCTTTCAAATTTATGCTATTTATTTTCAGCCAACTTTTTGGTTAAGTTGTCAAGAATGTTTAAAAACATTGTCATTAATCAAATAAATGATTGTAGTTTGGTTTACATTTTTACTAGTTTTACATTATTTTGGCATTTATGTATTATACTTGACTTGAATTTTAAAAATATGAAAATTTTATTTTCAAAAAGAAAAATTGTGTAATGTATTACATCATTTGGTACCCAGCAAATGGCAACACTGAGGCTAGTTTGAACAGCGAAGCCATAGGTGGTGGTCATTTCTATATTGTTTATTGTTTTAATGATTTCTTGAATTTTAAAACATTATAATGGTGCCTCCACTGAAATGTGCTCTTCCTCAATCCTCGAAAGTTAAGAGAAAGTGCAAATCAATCACACTTAGTGAGAAGATTGAAGTAATTAATAAACTTAAAAAAGGTGAGCATATTCTTGATATAGCCCATTCTACAGGCCTAGGTGAGTCAATGATTAGAGACATTAGAGATAATGCAAGTAAAATTAAAGAATTAGTTAAATGCGTGCATCTATTGGCAGCATCAGTTGTTAGTTATACAAGGAGTAATGTGATGGAAGATACCTTCAAGTCATATTATTTGTGAAGGACTTGCAAGAAACTAATTCATGCTACTGATAATGAGGGCAAACCCTCCATCAGTGACTTCTGGAAGTCTTTTACCATAAAGGATGCCATTGACACAATTTCTGAAAGCTGAAGTCTCCCAGGCATGCATGAATGGTGGATGGTGAAAAATTTGGCCTGAGTGTGTGGAGTAGGGTGGTCCAAAAAAAAACAAAAGAAGAAATTTCCTTTCTCCAGAAGGGTATTTTTATTCCTTTATACATAACTTAAAATCACACAAAATATTTTCCCCAAGAAACAGTATTTAGGGGTTGCCCCATGTGGAATCCATAAATCAGGGGTCTCACACAGTAGAAAACAGTTATGCACTTGAAAAACTATGACATTAGAGCCGCCTTTGATAGAGTGGGGAGCTTCTTTCGGTGGTTTGTCACCAATTGAAGAAGGAACTGTTTCTGCTCTTCGTCCTTCATCAGCGTGTTGTTGTATTTTTGGATCAGGCTGATACCCCGTTCCGCCGTGTCATTTACTACTTCCATCCGAGAGGACCAATCCCAAAGTTCGTTGAAAAAAGGATCATCCATCCACTGTCCGGGAGGTTTCTCCAGAAAGGATTGAGATTTCGCTTTTCCTCCTTACATCAAAGAAGGAACTGGTCATTTTAGTCACAAGGTCCTCCAACTTCATGTCTTCCACTTCATCCTTGATCTCTAGATGTCGAGGAGGGCCCGGTAACCGCAGACACTGTAGGTTCCGGAGCATTCTTTCCTTTGTCGCTGTGGTCACTCATTCGTCGAAAAAGGCTAAGGCAACCAGGTGCTCGGAGAGAAACCAAAGATGCCTGGAAAAGGCTGCGGATGCTTTACTGGCCACAGTCTGATTTGGGGAAGTCTTGAGCAGAGACAGAAGTTTGATGTCGTTGTAGGGGGCTTGAATTCCAAGGGACACTTTGTTCCATTGTCTGATGTAAACGAGACTCACAAACAGAGCGAAGTTGGTTATGTTCCTGGCTTCTCATGGTGTCAGCTTGAAATGAGCTTGGAAAAGGAATATCTTCAACACATAAATTCCTTTCCCCATCCAATGAGCATGGTATGTTGGGCTGGGAGCTTGAAATGACTCGTTCCCACTTCCTCCTCCAAGGAACAAGAGATAAGCACAAGAATTCTTGATAATTGTCCCTTGGTTGCTGCGCTTCAAGTGCATAATAATCCAGCATCTCTTTCCGCAATCTGCTCAATACTGGATCCTGGAAGAGTTCATCGGTTGCTGCAACACACGCATCTTGATTTATCGATGGCCATTGTTTCTGAAATCGCTTGAAGAGTCCGGATTCTGGACCTCCAGATGGACGGAAGATACAGGACTAGACATCGGACAGCATGATTTCCATGACATGGTGATGGCAAGCAATCCAGACCAGCTCGGTTCCTAGAGCTGCTTCAATTCTGATGCAAGCTCCTGTGTGAAGCCATGTGTTGCTGGCTATTGTATCAAATACGAGTCCTTTGATTTGAGACCTGAGATTCTATTTCTCAATTGCTTCAACACAAGCATTCGCCTGAGACTCCCCAGTACCTTTGTCTATCTTTGGAATTCCCAAAAGCTTCTTGTGGCCATTTCCAGTGACAAGGACAGCAATTCTATCAATGCTTGCCTTGGATCTGTTGATATCTGGCAATAGTTTGCCATCCCAGTGTAAAAGAAGAGGTCCCTCCAAAGAAGATTCCTGGTCTTCTGCTGCTGCCATTTCCTGTCTTCCTTGTCTTCTAGACTGCCTGATTGAACTTCGGGAGAGTGTGAGCTCTGAAAGATTATGTCCAAGCACTTCAGCAATGGCTCCAGCATAGTTTTTTACTATAATATTTTGGACCACCCTAGTGTGGAGTCATTCAAAAGTTTTAAAATGAATGACTGTTTCAAAAGTGTTCACAGTACAGAAACTTTGTGAGTTCTTTCAAAAGCTTAACTCAGCTCTCAATATCCTATCCAAAGAGGACTTTGATTTTGCAAGAAGCAGCAAGGTCCGATGAGCAGTTGAAGTTGATGATGTAGCTTGCTACCAAATCATGTTTGATGACAAAGTCCAAAACACAAAGCAGCTTAGCTCGGACCAGTTTCTTGTGGAACATAATCCAAAGGATTTTAAGCCATTAACATCTGCCACTTATGTTCATTCATCATCTGCGCAAGAAGTTTCTTCAGATGATGAATAAATCCTCCATTCAGTGTCCTTTGTACATAGACTTTGTAAATACTTCGTTATATAGATACTGTTAAGGAATTAGGAATTAAGAAGACATCTTTACTCAACCAAACCCTCCCTGTAATGATTGACTGAATATGTATAAGGTAAGATTAAACATAGTGTTTTTGTACTATTATTGGTTTTGCTGGTTGGTTTATTTACCAATTTACCCAAACTTAATCTTGCATTATATATAAACATCTATTTTATATACGTATTTTAGCTCTATAGTAAGAGTAATGTCTTCGATCATTGGTCTGGGAACCTAACAAAATTTATAACATGGGTTTCTATGGGATTATTGCTTTCAGTTTATGCACCAATTTCCAGGAATGTAATGACTGCATAAATCGGGGGCCACCTGTATAATAAATTAAAAACCCAAATTTCATTCTATATAGCAGCTGTAAGACCAACAATTTAATACTCCCACACATTATGGCAGACCTAAACCACAGATGCAAACATAGAGATGCATGTTGAACTAGCCCTTAACTCATTTCTTCACATTGGTGTGATGGAAAGTATAGGTTGCATTCAAGCCTTTTATAGTACAAAAAGACTCATGGTTTAGAGAAAAGTTGTTAGAAAATGAATGAATTAGCCATGTTTATTTTAATCTGAAAATATCTTGAGGTAAAAGGCAATGGTAAGAAAAGAATGGTGTGAAAATATGAGTAAATTAGAGAACTTTAAAAAAATGTTTTGGCATTTGATTAGTAAAATTATTAACATATTTCATTGCAAGGAAATATAAACTTAAATATCATGGTCTTTAGCTGAGTAATTGGCTGATAAATTGAGTGTTGTAATTAATTTTATGCAACTTATTTGCAGGGATCCAAACTAAAGCAAAACTCAGAAACAAAATCAGAATCTCAAAGAACTAAATCTTTTGGCTTTTGGAAACACACACAAAATGATTGCACTCCAACTTCAAATAATGTCATAAATTTACTTAATTTTGAACAGAATGAAAACCAGTTCATAGGAGAGAATATATTCAGGTGTTCTGTTTGTCCATATCAGACGCAACACAGGGGAAATTTTGAACAACATTTAAGAGTTCACACTGGAAAAAAAACCTTCAAATGTGAGATTTGTTCTTACATGTCAGCATACAAAAGTAATCTTCAACGACATTTGAAAGTTCATACTGGAGAAAAACCTTTTAAATGCGATATTTGTTCTTTCACTGCATCACAGAAACGTAGTCTTGAATACCATTTAAGAGTTCATCCTGGAGAAAAGCCTTTTAAATGTGATATTTGTTCTTATACTACAGCATACAGTCATCATCTTCAACGACATTTGAGAATTCATACTGGAGAAAAACCTTTTAAATGTGATATTTGTTCTTACACTGCATCACGAAAAGGTACTCTTAAAGACCATTTAATAATTCATACTGGAGAAAAGCCTTTTAAATGTGATATTTGTTCTTACACTGCATCACAGAAAGGTACTCTTAAACACCATTTAAAAATTCATACTGGAGAAAAACCTTTTAAATGTGATATGTGTTGTTACACTACAGCATACAAAGGCAGTCTTCAAATGCATTTAAGGGTTCATACTGGAGAAAAGCCTTTTAAATGTGATGTTTGTTCTTACACTGCAGCATATAAAAATACTCTTAAACAGCATTTAAAAGTTCATACTGGAGAAAAGCCTTTTAAATGTGATATTTGTTCTTACACTGCAGCATACAAATTGAATCTTCAACGGCATTTGAAAGTTCATACTGGAGAAAAACCTTTTAAATGTGATATGTGTTATTACACTGCAGCATGCAAAAGTAGTCTTAAAAAGCATTTAAGGGTTCATACTGGAGAAAAGCCTTTTAAATGTGATGTTTGTTCTTACACTGCAGCATCTAAAAGTACTCTTAAACACCATTTAAAAGTTCATACTGGAGAAAAACCTTTTAAATGTAATATTTGTTATTACACTACAGTATGCAAAAGTAGTCTTCAAAAGCATTTAAGGGTTCATACTGGAGAAAAGCCTTTTAAATGTGATATTTGTTCTTACACTGCAGCATACAAATTGAATCTTCAACGACATTTGAAAGTTCATACTGGAGAAAAACCTTTTAAATGTGATGTGTGTTATTACACTGCAGTATGCAAAAGTAGTCTTAAAAATTTAAGGGTTCATACTGGAGAAAAGCCTTTTAAATGTGATATTTGTTCTTACACTGCATCACAGAAAGATACTCTTAAACAGCATTTAAAAGTTCATACTGGAGAAAAAAGTTTTAAATGTGGTATTTGTTCTTACACTACATCACAGAAACGTAATCTTGAATACCATTTAAGAGTTCATACTGGAGAAAAGCCTTTTAAATGTGATATTTGTTCTTATACTACAGCATACAGAAGTCATCTTCAACGACATTTGAGAATTCATACTGGAGAAAAACCTTTTAAATGTGATATTTGTTCTTACACTACATCACAGAAAGGTACTCTTAAAGACCATTTAAAAGTTCATACTGGGGATAGGGGATTTGAAAGAATACTTCCCATGTGGTCCCAGGGTGTCGTAAAAGGCGACTAAAAATAAAGGACGGGTGCAGGGGAAACCCCCCACCTGTATGTAGCTTTCCACAAACAAGAACTGGATGTAATGTCTACTAAGGAAAGTTCACACACTGGCAGGATGTCACCCAGGATAAAAAGGTCCCCTCAACCCGCTTACGCACCAGGGTGGGTGAGGTGAGCAATGGTGCAACTTTTCTCAGTCCCAGAGGAGAAGATTCTTCACCAAAGGGATCAATGCGGGGGATCCCACCAGGTCAAGGTATTGACCCTGGACCCCAGCTTTTCCATCAGACGATGGGCCCAGCAAAAACATATGTCAGTATGACACAATAAACTGGACCATTGGAGAAAAGAAAAGAACGTAAGCCTAGCGACAAATCAACGCTAAGCCAAGTTCAGATATAGTTGAAGTGTTTGGCTTCGAGTGGAAGCCCCACTTACAGCTATTAAAAATACTAAAAGGAGTATAAACCAAAAAAGAGAAAAACCTTTTAAATGTGGTATTTGTTCTTACACTGCAGCACAGAAAAGTACTCTTCAAAAGCATTTAGGAGTTCATAGTGGAGAAAAACCTTTTAAATGTGATGTTTGTTCTTACACTACAGCATGGAAAAGTTGCCTTCAAAAGCATTTAAGAGTTCATACTGGAGAAATCATCCCTGGAGGTAGGGGATTTGAAAGAATACTTCCAACATGGTCCCAGCGTGTCATAAAAGACATCTAAAAATAAGGGATGGGGGAAACCCCTCCCACCTGTATGTAGCTTCCCACAAACAAGAATGGGATGTAATGTCTACTAAGGAAAGCTCTCACACTGGCAGGATGTCACCCAGGATAAAAAGGTCCCCTCAACCCGCTTACGCACAAGGGTGGGTGAGGTGAGCAATGGTGCAACTTTTCTCAGTCAAAGGAGAAGATTCTTCACCAAAGGGATCAATGCAGGGGATCCCACCAGGTCAAGGTATTGACCCTGGACCCCAGCTTTTCCATCAGACAATGGGCCCAACAAAAACATATGTCAGTATGACACACTAAACTGAACCATTGGAGAAAAGAAAAGAACATAATCCTAGCGGCAAATCAACACTAAGCCAAGTTCAGATATAGTTGAAGTGTTTGGCTTCGGGTGGAAGCCCCACTTACAGCTATTAAAAATACTAAAAAGGAGTATAAACCAAAAAAGAAAAACCTTTTAAATGTGATATTTGTTCTTACACTGCATCACAGAGAACTCATATTTATCAGCATTTAAAAGTTCACACTGGAGAAAAACCTTTTAAATGTGATATTTGTTCTTACACTGCAGCACAGAAGTCATCTTCAAAGGCATTTTAGAGTTCATTCTGCTGGTCATAAAGAAACTTGGAGACAACACGCTAAGGCAGGAAGATACAGCAGAGAACTAGAAATGGATTATATAAATAAGATCCCTGGAATGGCTGAAATGGGACAGTGAAAGGTTGATCCTTGGGGCACAAGACCAAGCACTGTATACCAACAGATTAAAAAAAATGGCTGGCATTAGTAATGATGATAAATGCAGATTTTGTACAGCTGAGATCAAAAGTGTAGCACATCTATCTGGGTGCCAGACTCTGCTGACTTGAATGGGTGGAATCAAAGGCTTTTTGTTTCATCAATTCACCACCTCTTACTGACTGTCTTCAATCCCTCTCTCTCTCTCTCCACTATCACTATTATAACAGACACTGCTCTTCTGAACTCTCTATCTGCATGCCTCCCCCTTTAAGGAGAGCATGCAGCACCTGACTTTCTACACTTTCTCATTCCTTTTCTATTGAACACTCTAATGCAAGGGTCAATCAGTTCTTCATCTTTCATCTACTCAACTGGTCAACTCTGGAACAATCTTCCTCAATCCATCTTTCCTCCTGTCTAAGCCCTCCAATCTTTCAAACGCAGTGTGTTTAGGCATCTCAAAAGCCCTGAACCTTGGTTTTGGCTCTCTTTTTTTTCTTTTATGGGGGAGGGAACTTCTGCAGATGTTCACCTTTGGCTCCTCTTTTCTACATAAAAACAAAGTTGGTTTCTAAATTTCCTAATGATACCAAGGTAGTTGTTCTAGTTACAAATATAGGAAATGCCTGTAGACTGCAGGGGGATCCTAATGGATTGGTTGCCTAGACTAGTAAATGCAACATAGGAAAACCAAGCTTATCCTTAACCTAAGATGATTAGAATACAGGGAAAGATTAAAGGAGCTGGGTATGTTTAGTTTTGAGAGATGATGTTTGAGGGGAGATATGTTTGACATTCAAAATGTTTTCAGGTTTGGACAATTAAGATGTATGTAACTTTTTCTCACTAGAGGCTGATGGGATAACTCATGGGCATAAGAAAATTAGAAAACAGACTTGTAGACTTGAGCTATGAAAAGACTTTTTCAGTCAGAGTAGTAGCAGGGCATACCTAAAGTGCACCCCCCTAATACAGTAGACCTCAAGTAACGCTCAGGATGCATCCCTAGAAAATGGAGCGCTAACTGAATCAGCACAAAATGGGGTCATTATAGCATGTTTATATAAAAAGAGGTGAACATATAAATTAAAGTAAAATAGTAATTACTCTTTTATTAACATATAAATGAAAGCAAACGAAGTATTTCTTGGTAGCAAGATATCATTTCAAGAACACCTCGCCTTGCTTGGAACTCCGCTCATAATCTGAATTGTGTTCAACAAACTGCCATGATTTCTGTGATTGTGGTGATGCTGTTGCTGAGGAATTCTGTTGTTAATTTTTTTACTGGTGTTTCCTCCTCACGATCAGATTCAGGTCTATTCTCAGTGCGTTGCTCTGCCAGCTCTTTAAGATCATTGTTGCTAAGACTCTCGCCATGAGATTGTAGCAGTTCCTCAACATCTTTATTCACATCCATCATTCCCGCTTCATGTGCCAGCTCAGTGATGTTTAGCACGATTGAATTTTCTTCTATGTCTTCTGCTCCTTCCAAATTACCACATGCTTCTGGCCATACTTTCTTCCAGACCCCATTCATACATTGTGGTGTCACTTCATTCCAGGCTTCTTTGATATTATTTATAGCATTCATAATGTTATAATCCTTCCAAAATTGCTTGATTGATTGTTGATTTTCACCATCTGTTTTCTCTATGAGGTTTTTAAATGTGCGGCGGAGATAATACGCCTTAAAAACTTAGAAATAATCAGCAATAATGTCCACACGCTTGAGTTGCCAGAAAGCGCTATAGCGAAACAGCGCAGAGCAGGGCAGCGTTAAGCGAGGTACTACTGTAATTTTAAAATTTAAATACACAGAAAAATACATTATGTTTGCAAGTAGATTTTTAAACAGTACAGTACTGTCATAAGCAAATTGGAAATAAGGAAAATGCAGGACATTAAAAAATCAGTGAACAAGTAATACTGCATTTTGTTTTATGCAAAAAACACAGGAAATCTAGTCTCAATGCTCAGCCTATTCTTCAAAGGTAAATAGAGAGGATTCACAGTCTGCTTTTGAGCCTTAATTTCTGCAAATTGATCAGTGACATCATCAAAATTCACCTTCTTTGCATATTCATGTTCAATTGAAAGTAAAGCCAGATTTGTCAATCTTGTCTGACTCATGGTCGAGCAAAAGAAATTTTTTATCAATTTTAATTTGGAAAAACTTCTTTCACATGAAGCAATAGACACACACACAGTCAAAAGGAATCTCAAACACAGTGACAAGCTTGGCAATGCTGTCCATTTCTTTGCCTCTTCAACGCTGATTTTGGCAGCTTCCAAATGCCTCAGAAGTCGTCCAATTTCCACACTGATATCTTCAGAGAATTCATCGAAAATCTGAGTCAAATTTGGAATATACTTCCAAAGTTCTTCTTCTGTCGCAACAACCAAAGTGTTTGGCTGAATAACAGTGAAGATTGACAGAATTTGATCCATTGCCTTAGAATGAATCTCCAATTCTTGATGAAAGTGATCAAAACATTCAAACAAATTTTTTTTCTTACTTTGGAGAATTTTGTATTTGGTTTGAAAACTTGTACTGGTATTTCAACTCTCCCCATGGCACCCTCCTCCTGGCTGTCGCCCGGAGTGGACCCCCCCCCCCCCTCGCACCCCTCTTAATAGTAGATGTTTGGAATGACTTGCCATATAATGTGGTAAACAGTAGCTCATTAGTTAATTTTAAGCAAAATTTGAACACTTTCATGAAAGAGTTTGTAGATTGTAAATATTGTATATTCTTAGCATAAGTTATGCAGGCTACTTTGGTTGTAGTAAATAGTTGTTGTGTTAATTGGCTGAATTGAGATTGATATTTTGCTAGATTTTATTATTATTATTATAAAATATACCTCATGACTTGGATAACCTTGATAGGTTCAAGTGGCTTTGTTTTCCAAATGAAATGTATTGTAATGACTTAGAGGTGCACTGGAACTTCATTCCAGCTGGTTAGTTCCAGCCAGAACCACAAATTTTCAAGAGTTCCAGTCTTCTTAAATTATGTATTGTTTAAATTAAATAAAATTTAAAGAAAATGTGTACAATTTATTATCACTACTTTATTCTTGCTTATAATTATTCAACTATTAGTTGTAAATCATTCATTTGCGAATGGCACAAAGCTGTTTATTAAATATATTATGGGAAGCTGTAGGTTGTAGAGAGAATTAGATAGACGAATATGCCTCAGACCTCATTGGCTTTTAGCTATCCAAAAATTTTTTGTCTTCTATTTCAATATACTTCACATTTACAGTCAGATCTATAGTTTAGGGGGCTAATATACAGAAAAGATGGCTCCTGGGTTCAGATAATCAATTATATTTTTATGCAGTGGGTGTATTAACCCTTCGCAGTCATCACTGTAACATATGTTTTCTTGTTGTGGTCAAACCAGGTTTTTTTCAGGCATGTTTTACAGTAAAATTGTTTCTTTACGTCCTCCTGGAACTTTTCTATTACTGCAAACTGCACAATCTTTTGAATTTGATTTCTTATTTGCTGTGATAATATGCAGTAACCCATTTAGTCTAATATCCTTTTCAAATGATGATGCTGTAGAATGTGGTCTCCTGACATGTTTTATTTCGGTGCGACCCTACCAACTGCAATATAAGATTTTCTCTATCCTTTTTATGCCGAATCACTGGTTCCCCTTTCCTTTCACTTTCTAATTTCATAAGAATATAAGCATTCACTACTGATACATCAAGCAGCCAAAAAAACAGTTTCCTCCACCACTTGCTAGTTTTTCTCGCCATATTGTAACTTGCACAGTAATGATCCACCCTATCGACGGGATGCAAGCTCAAAACTAAGTTCAAAAAATCCCGAAACTTTTTGCTTTTGCTCTATTTTTACTAATTCTACAAGCACAAAATATTAAGAATTTCACTCACAGAAGAGTTGCCATTTAGTTATAAATGAAATTGAACAGTGGGGACCTACCCGCAAACATCTAAATTAATTCTAAAAGGTAGGTCGGGTGACTCCCAACCATGACTCCAGATTCCTGGAGAAAAAGTAAATTTGGGTTTGGGTTTTGTTCATCCGCTAGACGTTATGCAATTTTTTTGTGTATACATTCTTGTACAAACCAATTTTTTTAAATTACAAATTTAGTTATTTTAAGTTTAGTTGGTAGGGGAAGGTGAGTTGAGGCATCGCTGTTTGTTTGGTTATTTATAAACTCAGCTGTTATTAATTAATGTTAAATAGTTTATGATAATTTATGATATTGCTACAATTTACTATAATTATACCATAAAATACTGTATCATTTTATTTTTAATTTTATTTACCCTCTCTTTTAGTTTATCATGAGTGGCAAAAGGAAGAGAGCAAACGATGCTTTGTCGGAAGAAAGTATTTTATGACTTGTTCTTGCATCAGATTCAGAGGATGATGAAACTGATGATGCTGGTGCTGGTTATGAAGAGGAAGCTCCTGAACATTTTTCAGATGATACTGATTCAAATGATGAGTCATCAACTAGCACTGTTACACCCACAGATACTAATTTTATTTGGTCAAAGGTAGGAAATGTGCTTGTAACTAATCCAGAAAAACTAACAGGAGTAAAGGATTTTGTCGATAAAGATAGAGTAATAGGTGGGAATTTGAATGTTTTTCAATGGTTTCAGAAACTGTTTCCTGATCAGATATATGAGCATGTTAGTAGGGAAACTAATAACTATGCTAAGGTAATGATTGAAAGAATGCAACCTTTACCCCCTCGATCAAGATTTCACAAGTGGCATGATGTAACTTCTGCTGATATAAAAGCTTTTATTGCAGTTGAGATTGCTATGGGCATGATAAAAAAATCATCACTCCCATCATACTTTTCCAATGAACATTTTTTGCTTCAGAGCCCTGGCTTTTCTTCAGTTTTTAGCAGAAATGATTACGAACTGATACGCTCATTTCTTCATTTTGCTGATAACGAAAATAATGAAAATGATCGACTTTATAAGATCAGGCCTATCATAGATATCATGAAAGATTTATATACTGCTGTATACAATGCCAGTAAAGAAGTTTGTGTGGATGAATCTATGCTAAAATTCAAAGGACGTTTATTTTTCAAGCAGTATTTGCCAAGTAAACCTTCAGCTAAATGGGGAGTGAAACTATGGTCTCTTTGTGATTCTAAAACTGGATATTTGTTGAGGTTCAATGTTTACACAGGAAAAGATACTGAAAACACGCTTGTAGGAGGATTGGGAAGTACAGTTGTTCAAACTCTTCTAAAAGGTTTTGAGAATAAAGGCCATATTGTGTTTCTTGACAATTTCTATTCCAGCGTTAACCTTTATGAAGCCCTTAGACTAAAAGATATAGGTGCTTGTGGCACTGTTAGAGCAAATCATAAAGGGCTGCCACCTGACATGAAAAGAATGAAAACGAAATGAGGTGACCTTCCAACAATTTGGATAAATCAAAACAAAACTATGTTGGCCTGTACATGGCAAGACACTGGAAAAGTAAATATGATAGCAACTGTAGGAGACTGTGGAATAACAAAAGTAGCAATAAAATCTAAAAAAGGAGATCGGGTTGTTGATAAGCCAAGCATTCAGGTGAATTACAATAAACATATGGGAGGTGTAGATACATTTGACCAGTTGTGTGCAACTTATCCTTTCAACAGGAGAACGAAGAAATGGTATCAAGTAATCTGGCATTTCCTCATTGAGGTAGCACTGATAAATTCAAGGATATGCTTCAACATTCAAAACCCAACCAAAAAATTAAGTCAGAAAATGTTTAGATTGAAAGTTATTGATGGCCTTTTAGATGGGTATGCACGGCATAATACACGTAAACGAGGGCACAGGCTTTCTCAGCCTATCATACAAAATAGACTGAAGGAAAGGCACTTCATCTCCAAATATGAAGGAAACCAAAAGCCAAATTGCATAGTTTGCTCAATTATGCCAGCCCAATGCAAACTGAAAGGCAAGGGCCCGTGTAAGAGAAAGCAAACGTGCTACTACTGTAAAGCATGCAATGGTAATCCACCATTGTGTATAACACCATGTTTTGAAGTTTACCACACGAAAAAAGACTACAAAATGGTGTGTAAATGCTGAAGATGATTAAATTTGAAACCTCAATGCACTCCAGTAAGGCCTATACCAACATTTGGAAACTTATTTCTAAATATCCATAAACTAGTTGTTTAGTTTGATAAATAAAAAGATGATGAAATGTACTTATTTTACAGTGGATAATTATTTTTGCCTTTTATATTTTGTACTTTTATTGTTTTTTCCCTAGACTAGTTGTTTAGCTTGATAAATAAAAAAATGTGATCAAATGTATTTTATTTTATAGTGGATAAATAATTTTGCCTTTTATATTTTGTAGGCCTACTTTTATTTTACTAAATTAGAATAAACTTTGCATACATATATATATTTTTTTATGTCATTTATACCTTTGATAGCAAATCAAACTTGTTTCTATTGTATAAAAAAGTGAGTTATACATTCTGTTAGCGACCTAATACAAATTTGGAATAGATTCTGGAAATACTCTTATAAATACAAATTTATCTCATTAAATGGTCGATTTATATTATTTTAATGATAATTTAAGAAAGTATATGCTTAAATCTAAAACTGAGAATCATAAAATTTACTATAAAAGAAAATTTGATTTTTTATGGAAAACTGCATTTTTTCGAGAACAAACATTTCCAACCAAATTGGCAGCTTAAGGGTTAAAAGGGGTTACTTTTGTGGTCAATGCAAGAACAAATATTCAAAGAAGCAAAACTGGGAGGAACATTTTAATTCCAAAAAAAAATTTGTTACAATACAAGAGGTCCCAGAGTTTGGGCCCACAGCTTAGATATTGCAGTAAAGAAATACCAGGATGAAGTGCAGCAAAGAGATATGGCAAAGCAGTCATTTAGTTCACAAAATGTGCTAGTGCTAGACCTCAGAAAAATGAACCAACTTCATCAACTGCTAATCTAGAAAATAAAACTTTTTCACTAGATGTTTCACAGACTGAAGAAAGTGCTTCTCCTCCACCTAAGAAACAAAAGGTAAGTGAGGAATCTGCGCATCAGACTAACAAAACTGCTTTAGAGGAATTTGAAAATTCCCAAATCCAGAAGACATTGAATGCAATTTTGCGCCTAACAAAAGAAACTCACCAAGCTGTTGTGGTTAATAAAGAGAAGAGTCAAAATATGCCTTCAAGTTCAAGTGTTGCATCCAAATCTAATAAAGCAAAAAGCAACAAATTTGACATTTCCATAGCCCATTTAAGCAAGTGTAAATCAATACATTGCTGCTGCAATGAATAAATAAACTTAAGGTGAGTTATAAACTGTACATTATTGTATTATTATGTTTAGCTAAAACAATTTGTAATTGGTATGTCGTCAATTCAAGAGTTTACTATCATTAACCTATCTAGTGGTGTAAGGGGAAAAAAAGTAAATTCAGAGCTGTGCTCCAGTAAATTTTTTCAAATCTGGAGTCATGCTCCCAACAATGACCAAATAAGCTATTTCTGATGTTGGGCTCCACCCACAAACGACCACAAAAGGTTAAGGATTTTTGGGCCCTGTGGCCAAAATATTCTTCTGGCCCTCCAACAAGATAAATCTTTGAGTCATGTTGTCGCGGGGATAGGCCCACAGACTACTATAAGGTAGATTGCAGTGGGTCTTGGATTTCTAAAGTTTAGACCAACAAAAACAGATTGACCCTTTCTTAAGTTCTTCCTCTCCTCTGTTTATTCGCCGAAGGTAAGTTGTGCTTCCCTCTTATAAATTTAATATACTTTTGTTTCCAACGAGGCCTGAACACGTTAATTTCCCCCTTTAATCATGAGGTGAAATGGAAGTCATTCTGGTTCGAATCTAGGTACTGACAACTGTGAACTTCTCCCCAGGGCCCCAGTATTGGAGATCAGACACAGCTTAACAAAACAAATGGGTTTCCTAAAACCTGGTTTATTTTACCCAATAATTGTACAGTATATACATTATCATACACCTTCCTTCCACACTCACTCATTACAATTCTCATACACACACAATACCTTTCATAGTCTCACACAAAGTATTGCATTTTAGGATTTTGAATGATTTAAGAGATCAATTATTTTATACATTTTAGGTTAATTTTATATACCTTGCTAATCATACAAAGTATTACATCTTAGAATTTTGATTAATTTAAGAAATTAATTATTTTAGTGTAGTTTTAACTTTAATGTACAAATTAATAGGAAATCAATTTGTAAATTTTATTTTTCAAAGTAACATTTGATAGATGATGACGACAAGCGTAAAAGGAAATTTATAGAATAACAAGGGCAAAACTAAGTTATATTAGATTGAGTCAGACGGATTAAGTTATTTAAATTTTAAAATATACTTCCTAGCTAGTCTTACAACATTGGGGAATGGCTTCCCCCATGCTGGTACTTTATACAATAATGGTCCTTTAAGGGCCAGGGATCCTGCTAGCCAGGACCTTAATACAGCCTAACCAACTCTCCACCTCCATTCGGCATTCTGTTGCTTCAAATCTTGCTTCCAACTAAAATTCTGCTATGTATAACCTAAAAACAAATAAATACTTACATTAATTGCTTCTTACATTTAATTTTCATTTTATATTCTTCAAAAAAAATGCGTCAGGCAATACCCAATTACAACCCACCTGTCTTGCCCATTTCAACATGCCTCAACAATCACCACTGATAGGGATAAAGGGGAACAAGTATTCTGCCCTTTTTAAAGTTACTTATCTCATCATCTGTTCAATGAATGAAAAAAAAAATATAAGGGGAGAAAAGAAAACTGCCATGAGAAAATGCATGCTAACCAACTGGATTTGATGCAACAAGGGCTTGCCAAACACACACCAAAAAAACCTCTTCACTTCTCCCCTCGCATCAAACTCTGCTTTGCCCAGCAAATCTCCCCATGCCCCCCCTTTCCCCCTTCCTTACATGGCTAAGACAGGCGGATCGAATCACACATTTCCGACAATGCCCTGATTCCTCTCCTTGACCCTGGGCTCAGTCCCCTCAGAAATCCATCCACAGTTAAACTTTCTTGGACAAGACAGGTTATATTTTATACTTTCTTACTTTACTGAAAACTAATACTTCCACTAAACCCTTCACCCTTAATCTTACTATATATAAGCTCCTCCATACTACAAGTCAGCCTTTTCTCTTTCCTTCCTTTGCAATACCTCAGGTTGCACCCAGGGTAATTGTAGAGGATGTCCTTTACTACGGGTCAACCTCCCACCAGTACTTTCCCTTGCCTTCTCTTCAAGTTCTTCTGTGAGACTGTTCACAGCCCCACAAAGCCACTAATTCCCTTCTACTCTCTCTTTCGGTCTCCCTTTGGAGACCCCCTTGGAGGATCACATACTCCTCCTGAATGCTATCTAGCAATGAGATTACAGTCTCCTGGATAATTTTTGTTACCTGGTTATCTCCCTTTTCTGTTCCATTTGTAATTTCTTGTGCCCCTTCCCATTTTCTACATACTCCTGACCATTCCATATTTGTCCAAAACCTGGTTTGTATATCCTTATCCCCTTCTATACTTCTGAACCCACTAAACTCACTATCCCACAAAAATCCCTCAAAATCTGCTGCAGTATCACCACTTGTGCTCTCCTTAGAAGTTTGTGAGATTAGTCTTTTCTTAATTAATGATATTTCTCTTATAAGATCATTTATTTTTATTACATCATCTGATTTTCTTGGTTTTCTCAGCCCTTTGCTTTTCTTTCTCTGTTTTCTTTCTATCATAACCAATTCCTTTCCTTCTAAATTACAGTCATTCTCTAGGTCACGCTCTTGTTCATGCAGTCTTCTTTCATCCCTTTTACACATCTCATACACTGGATGACACTTCAGGTATTCTGGAATCATTCTCCATCTTTTCAACTGCTTTTGATGCACTCTCATTTCCTCTCTCTCTCTCCCCATTCATTCACCTTCTCCACCACATATGTTACTTCATTTGGCCATGCTTTTACAATCTCATATGGCCCCTCAAACTGTTCTGACAACTTGTACTCCACTTGTCTACCTACCTTATTCACTCCTTTCAAAACCCAATCACCTTCCTTAAAAGGTACATACCTAGCATTAGCTTCTCGCCACATCCTCTTCTCAGATTCATTCAACCTTGCATTCAGCCTCACATTCCTTTCATAATTCAATATGTATTGACTGGGAGACATCTTCAGAGCAGCATGGTAAGTGGAGTTATAACTCCATAGTACCCTGCTCAGTTGGACATCTCATTCACCCATATTGACACACACCATTCTCAACATTTCACACAAGGTTCTGATTGTTCTTTCTGCCAAGCCATTTGAGGATGGCATATAAGGAGTAATCAGAACCTGCCTCACACCACATTCTCTTAACATACTCACAAATGGCTTACCCGTAAACTCTAGCCCATTGTCACTAAGGCAACTTCTGGGCCAGACCACCATTGTTGGAAAGAATCGATCCCTAACTGTGTCTGCTACGACCTGCTTGCTTGCTTATTCTTGAGGGGGGCAGCATAGGCAAACCTTGATTTATGGCCAACCACTACAACCATGGCCACATTTCCTTGGCTTGTGCGGGGCAGACCCACACAATCCACAACAACTAATTCACCTATCTCACTTGTTTCCACTTTCATCACAGGCAGTCTTGCAATTGGTGATTGGCTTATTCTTTTCTGGCAGTTCTCATACACATCATTGATACATCCACACACACCTCACTCATCCATGGGTGAAACACCATCTCTTTCATGAGACCCCACAACTTATGCTTCCCTGGATGCCCATATGCATGGTGCACTAAAATCACCAAACCAATCATCCCCACTAATGTCATCACTGGTGCCAACACATTCTCCCCAAACTGATTTTTCTGTACAAAATACACTATACCCTTGCCCACCACCAACTGACTAGCATATCTTCTATATCCCTCTAAACATTCTCCCCAATCTTTCACATTTAGATCACCCATTTAGATCTGTTTTCAACACAAATCTCAGTCCATACAGAAATGGTCAGAATGCTTTCAAACAGTATCTCATAGCCACAAGCTCTCTCAATCGTACTATACTTTCTCTGTGCACTACTAAAAGCTTTTGACACATATCCATTTACCCTCTTCACCCTTTCACCTCTTGTTCCTGACACAAACATCCACCCATATAATAGCCACTTGCATCCATATACAACTCTAAGGGCTGGGCTTCCGGACGAAAGTCAGGATATGCCAGCTCAACATCCTCTGTCATTTTCTCTCTCAATTTCTCAAATGTCTCATTCATTCTCATTCCATTTCACAACTGTTCTCCCTTTCATTCCTGTAATTTCAGTCAGTGGTTTAGCAATCCCTGAGCACTCTGGAATAAACTTACACTGGAACTCAATCAATCCAAACCAGGACTTTAGCTCTCTCACAGTCCTCGGTTTTGGAAACTCCTGCACTCATTTCATGTACTCCTCAGTCTTTTGAATCCCAGTTTCACTCACAACATGCCCCAAAAACTCTTTCTTCTGAAACCAAGCACACTTTGCAGGCTTCACTTTCACTCCCACACTCGCTAATGTACTCAACACTTCTTCAACCAATCGTGCATGTTCCTCAAAACTTTCACTCATAATCAGTATGTCATCAATAAACGCTAACATTCTTTTTCCTAAACTTACTTAACACCCTGCTCATTGCACACTGAAATGCAGCTGGTGCATTGGCCAAACCAAAGGAAAGTGCCCTCCATGCATAATGCTTACGGGCAGTGGAGAATGCTGTGATTGGTTGAGAGGCTTCTTCCAGTTCCATCTGGTAGTAGTCCCTGACCAGATCCATCTTGCTAAAAAGTTTCATGCCCTGCATGGAGTATATACTTTCCCCAACCAGACACAGAGGGAACCTGTCCTTAATGGTCTGGGCATTCACCTTACGGTAATCCACACACAGCCGCAGCTTACCATCCGATTTGTGGATGGGAACAGTGGGGCTGTTCCAGGGACTTTTACATTCTTCCAGGATACCTGCCTGGACCAGTTCATCACATTGCTGCTCTATCTCCTGAGAAAGAGGTCGTGGGAAATGCCGTGGCCGTTGGTATATTGGGGTTTCATCCTGGAAAATAATTTGGAAAGGAGGTAGATTAGTAGGACCAGATCATCATCCCCCTACTCAATGCATTCTTCTATCGCTCAAGTATATCCCACTACATTCCTTTGCCAATCTTCCAATTGTTCCCAACATTCATTTCCCTCATAATCTTCCCTAAAGTCCATTCCTTTTGCTGCCCAGTCATCACATGCACTCCTACCTTTCTACCTTCCACACCATCCCACAAATCTTCCTCATTCACCACTGTGTTCACTCTGCCTAACACATCGCCCTTTTTAATGCCTCCCCTCCCCTTTTTTCCCCTCTTTACTTGAACACAAACAAATGGATCTCTCATACTCACTACCCCATCAAATACACAAGCTACTCTTCTCACCTGACAACATGCTCCTTGCTCATCCACATACATCATTGTCTCATTCTCATTTCCTTCCAAATACTCCTGCCCATACCACTCAATCCCAACCTTCACTGGATTCCCTTCCTTTACACTGACATCCTCCACAGCTTTCACCACACAATTTCTCAAATACACCCTAGATTGCTCACCATTCTTTCCCAAATACATCTCCCATCCACCCCTCTTCTCTTTACATTCCACCATCATACACCTTGGATGCAATACCAACTAATTTAATCTTAGAAAATCCTTTCCCAGGATGACCTGGTAGGTATCTTCCTCCTGATCTATCACACAAAATTCACATTCATCCATTTTCACTCCTTCCATTCTCACTACTAATGACACCACACCCACTATTGGAACACTCAAATTCCCTACCCCCTTGATTCACCTTCACACTTATGAATCTTCCACTTCCCCCCACAAGTGTTACAAGCTCGCTCCAGTACATTCTTACAAATTAAGTTGGGTGGACACCCAGTATCCAACAACCCACTAACCATTTTCTCTCCCACTTGTATTCTTGCTTTCATGCATTCATTTAAGTCCCCCTCATCTGCCAAGTTTACATGCACTCTCCCCAAACCTGCAAACAATTCCCATTCTCCTTCACTTCCGCTAATGATCTCAGAGGCATCACCAATGTCAGGCCTCTGCCTTCTTAGTTTCCCTGTCTGGGGTTAGGGTTTGAATCTTTTCCAAGGGTTTCTGTCCCTTGGTAACTTCCTATCCTCCTCTCATCAGGTTGACCAGGCTGCTGGCCACCTGTCCCCACTGTTCTTCATTGTGGGGCTGGTCCAGTTTGACCAGCTAGACAAAACTTGGCCAAGTGCCCATACTGTTGGCACCTATGGCATTCTGTGCTCTCTTGCAGCAGTCTATGGCAAAATGCTCTTGCTCCCCACATGCATAGCAGGCTCCCATCCACTTCTGGCAATTTTCCAGTGCATGTCCGGGCTGGCAGCAGTAGGAAAAGCCAGTGCCAGGCCCACTGGCTCCTATAGGTGGTCCCTGTGGCAAGTTTTGCCCCAGGCTCCCACTGTCTCTGGCATGGAAGTCCTCAAGGAACTTTGCCATGACCTCAAATGAGTTACCCTTAAGCGCATCCCGATAGCTACTGTAAACGGGGCTGCTCCTGGGGATCCACAATGTTGAGGCAGGGGACCCTGCCCTCCATGCCCCATGTAAACTTCCCTCTCCCTGGCCCTCTCTCTTTCACATCCAGTGTTGGACTTAGGGTAATATTTACCCTCATCGTCAAAGGGCCTGTCCTCAAGGAGTTCAAGGATTTCAGGCCATTGTAGACGCTCACCACCTAGTCTAACCTTTTCCTTCCATTTCATGTGGATGTATTCAGCCACAGCTTCAGGTATCGTCTCTAAGAATTTCCTAACAAGGGCTTTTGAGGTCTCTATGGCCCTATCACCAAACTTCTTACGGGCCAGAGTTTCCAACTGATATGCTTACATATCCAAATTTTCAGCCTTCCTCATTCTTGCATGCTCAAAATCATCTTTCCTCTTAAATCTTACACTCCCTCTGATTCTCTTCACTTGCCCTATTATACAATCTTTCACCACCTCATACCTCACTTTTCCCACACTCACCACTGCTTTATAAAAATCATTCATTCGACCCTCTAAAAACTCATCCAACTCTTTCACCCAATAATCCAGATTGTCAGGGTATTTACTTCTACAGTAATGCTCATACTCCTTGAAGAAGCTATGAATATCATGGTTACTGTAGCCATTAAACTTGGTTGCCTTCTGGACCTCCTGGATCAAGATTCCCCGGTGCACTCGCGCATCACTCTCACTTGACTCACCACTACTCTCATCACTCTCACTTTCACTCACTGAATCTTTCCCTTCCACACTACTATATAACAAATCATCTGCACTCACACACAGTTGCTTTTTTATAATAGTTTCTTTCTTTTTAAGTTTATGTTGCTTTCGCCATTTTGTCCTACCTTTAACTTCTTCCCACCCTTCATCTTTCCCACTTTCTTTATCCCTACTATTCCATACTTCTCTCTCTCTATCACCCCTCTGGCCCTTCTCTTTTGGAGTAGAATGGGCAATTTTCCCAACTTTAATCCTTTCCTCCTTATCACTATTTTGTTCACTAGTCTCCCACTTCCCCCCTACTGGTTCCTCTAACCCTCCTACAGCTCCTTCCACTGGAATTTCAACTCTGGTCTCCATCTTCACTAGTCTCTTCATAAATTCATCCAATGCTGTATCTGTCTTCTGTTCCATCCTCCTCAGTCTCTCTATGCTCATCCTCCTGCCATTTTAACTGATCTCACATATCCTGTACTAGACTTTCTAACCTACTCTTTTCCTTCAATATTGCTTCTCTCTCTTGTTCCCATTTTTTGTTTTCTTTTTCAAACTCCCTTCTCTCTTCTTGCAAGGCCCTCTCCTGCTTCTCAGCCTTCTCTTTCATCTTTGCCACCTCCTCCTCCATCTCCACACCTTCCTTTCAAGAGACCCAATCGAGTCCCTGTTCGGGCTCCAAAAAATAGTATGTTGCGGGGACAGGCCCTCAGACTAATCAATTTTTATTTTTGGGGGATTTATTTTTTCTGGTTCTTAAAATATGCTATCACTTACGAACAGCTTAGAAATAGAAAAAAAATCATGTATTTTACTCGATACCCCCCCCCCCCCTGCTGTACATATGGTTTGAAAGTTTATTGAATATCATAATGTTTATTCTAAGAGTAAATTCCAGTTTATTTAAACAAATCTTGTTGAAAAACATGAAATATCATTGAAGAAGTTAGAAATAGACCTGTAATTGATTAATTCATTACAGAATATATTTGTTAGAAAATAATATATGTATATATATATATATATATATATATATATATATATTTTTTTTTTTACATCACCTAGACAAAATAAAAAATCATAAATTCAGACATAGCATAATATAAATGCCTCTAATTACCACATATTATTTAGCTCATAAGTATAAATATTTATAGCATTATCAAAATCTTTCATAGTCAATGTCATGTTTGATGCAACTCTGTCTAGATAGATTTTCAAGTTAATTGCATAAGTCTCTATTGGAAGATTCTTGTAGTACTTTTTCAGTTTGAAGATATCTGATAACCTGGAAGACCTGGGAGAGATGTTGATGTATCTTGCATATCTCACTTCGATGTATATTGTCATTTTTCTCTGAGTGACAACCTTGTATCATTCACAAAATCATCTACTTCACTAGCTTTGGTGAAAGGTCCACCAAGTTTCTTCAGGGTGTCTAGATCTTTGTTCTTTCTCTTGTCAGCTGCTATGTTTGCTACCTCCTTGTCACTTAATCCTTGCCTCTTAAGTTCTTGTTGCTTTCTACTCTATTCTACCAACACGTTAGGAAGGGGACCATCTTGCTGTACTAGTTTTACATATACTTTGGCCATAGACTTGCCTTCAGTCAAGTCAGTGCTTCTTTCTTTTACATGTGCATGGCTGGCCATAGGTAGCTGTTTTGCACCACATTGACTGAGCTCATAGTTGATGCTGCCCACTGACCATTCTGGGTGCAAGTTGTTGATTGGTGCTTTCTGTAGTTTCTCCTGATCCATCGATGCTACCTGAAAAGGAATAAGATAGTACTGTACCATGAGGATACAAAAACAGCATCAATTCAACAAAAATAGGACATTATAAAATTATGTATTGCACTTACCTGTCGAGGGGCTTCCGCATCACAGTCACCAAACTGGAATATGTCTCCACGTTGTTTCTGCCATCCAGCTGCTAATTTCTTCATGATGCTGAGAACATTTGTGACTCTTGGTTTGTAGCAGTTAATGGCTTTCGTGATTGAATTACGGATGTCTTCATTCCACAGAACCATTTTAAACCTATCAGGTGATATGAAGTTGAATGTAGACTCGTCAATGTTCAGAAGATCAGATGGATCTGTGTTGCATAAATCATCATACAGCATTGGAAATGCAATCATGATCTTAGCATAATCTGTTGTGCTAGCCAATGTCAGACTGATGAATGGTTCAATCAAATGTGTTCCAGTTAGTGCACCAGGGTTCGATTCCTAGGTGGTTACCTCATTTTTTCATTTGTTCGTTCTCCCTCCTCATCTTGCGCGGAATATTCTCCTATACAAGCGTCGCTCTTTATGTTAATTATACTGCATGTTCTTTGCAGTTGAAATGTATATATGTGTGTGTGGCATGCGGGAGGTGCCCCCCTCGGGGCATTGGTTTCTGCGCGTATGTAGGAGAATTACGACTTCTGATCGAGTGAGGACCATGGTGTAGTGGTTATCATATCTGACTGGCAATTGGAAGATCCCGGGTTTGATTCCCAGGTGGTTACCTCATTTTTTCATTTGTTCGTTCTCCCTCCTCATCTTGTGCGGAATATTCTCCTATACAAGCGTCACTCTCTACGATATATATATATGTTATAGAATATTTCTACACCAAATATTATTTAGGAAGTAAAATAGAATTGACATGCAAAGTGTCTTTCAGATATCACAGATAAAGCCTAAACACACAGATAGGGAAGAGATTGGAAAAAAATATTAATGGGAAAATGACAGCCTGGTTAACTACAAATGCATAAGCTAGGAAAAGTAGTATAATTTATTGACAAAATATTAAAATCTCAAACCAAGTTGGCCCCTTAATCAGAATGAAAACTACAGTTTTTTTATGATCTTTTGGCTGATGCATTAACCTGTTGTTGTGGGAAAACTAGAGAACCCATCTGGATTTAACTCTGGAAGCAGTTCTGATGGTAGGAATCCAATTCTACTAGCCAGCCACAAAGTATATACAAGGAGACTGAAGGAGATGAAGCTGTACTCAAATATCTTTTCCCAAGCAGTGCACTGGGCATCAAGTGAGCAGGGACCATTCAGAAAAATGTCAAGCAGGAAGAGCAGGACCACCACAGTGCATTCAAACAATGGAAAGCAAATAGTATATGCTGAAATGTTAAGGAGTGGGTGCAAGAAAAAGTGTTCAGGCAAATAAAGGAAGAGAAAGGACTTCAGGATAAGCAAGAATGAACAGGAATAAAAAGCACAGTACAGGCAAGACCTATGCTACTCAAAACTAATTCAAGAATTTTCCCTTGACTTGAAAATATTACCAAATTTAGTAAACATATTCAGGGCCATTTCTAGCATTTTTGGGGTCCTAGACAAGATTTTTTTTAGGGGCCTCCAACCCCCTTAGCAGATCATTTGCCAGATATGGATCAAAACATCTGCCTTATATATGTATAATGTGATATATATATATAATACATATTTATATGAGGAGTGATCAAAAAGTATCAATAATTTTATTGCTATGGACAAATGAATGCAAATGAGAAATAACCATTTACATACGAGTCTTCCTGCCCTCTGGTGTCTGTAGTCTGAAACAAAATCTGCTGCCATGAGTCAGTAGAGTAGTTGGTTGGAGCGCTTAAAAGGAGGGTCTGTTTTTGCAGTATGTATAAATCTCTGAAATGGAACAACACACATTCGGAGACGAATGAAATTATTAAAATATCTTTTGGAAATAATGCTCACAGTGTAGCTAATGCTTACAAATGGCACAAAAAGTTTAAAAATGGAGAAACATTTGCTCGTACCAGAAATTGAATCTGTTGGAAATTTTCATCCGTATGAGAAGTGGAAGGGTAGCCACTGGGTTCCTTGTCTTCAAGGAATGATAAAGATCATACTTGTACTACACTAAAAGGTAACATGCTAAAACCAGTTAAAATGGCCAAATGCCTGTACACAGTTATTCATGAGAACCTGAATAAGTCTGATGATTTTTTAGATGAAGGCATACAACAACTTTGGACTTTAGAGTCGGTAGGCATAAAAGAAACTAATATCACTGATGAAAACCAACTCATGATTGAAAGGTTTAATGATACTTTACAGTACAAAGACAATAAATACTTAATAGAGTTACCTTGGAAAATTCCATGTCCTAAATTAGAAGATAATTTAAAAGTAGCTAAAGCATACCTTTACAAAAATTATAACAAAGTAAAGAATTCAGGTAAACTTGAACAATATGATACCACATTTAAAGAACAGTTAGAGATTGGGTTTATCAGAGAGGTAACTCAAGAGCCTTTCAAATGGGTTAACTGTCATTACTTAATTCATCATGGGGTGTACAGGGAAGATTCACTCACTACCAAACTCAGGATTGTTTACAATTGCAGTCTAAAAGATTCAAATTCAATCCGTTTGAATGATTGCTTAATTGAATGTCCAAACATGATTTCTGACTTAGTGAAGGTTCTCCTATGCTTTAGATTAGATGAGTATGCAGTGCAAAGCAACATCTCAAAGGCCTTCTTACGCATACATCTTAAAAATGAGTATGATAAAAATCATCTTAGATTCCTGTGGTTTAATAACATTAATGATCCTAGCAAGGTTATAAAAATATACAGAATGAAAGTTATTATATTTGGGGCAAATTGCTCTCTCAGTACAAAATCATCTTAACAGGTTTACTGAAACTTTCAGTTCAGTTTCTTAAATGGAATTTCTATGTAGATAATCTAATAGGATCCACTGAGACAGAAAGTGAATT
This sequence comes from Bathynomus jamesi, assembly GCA_023014485.1. Classification (NCBI taxonomy): domain Eukaryota; kingdom Metazoa; phylum Arthropoda; class Malacostraca; order Isopoda; family Cirolanidae; genus Bathynomus; species Bathynomus jamesi. The sequence goes on from JAJOZX010009084.1 coordinate 120,897, forward strand.
ACTAGAAGTGTATGAACAGTCTAAAGACATCATGCAACAGGGTAATTTCTCTTTAAGAGAATGGGTAACAAATTCACCTTGGTTAAACCAACAAATAGACCAAGATAACTCGGGTGTCACTGAACCTAGTGAAAAAACAAAAGTACTGGGGATGAATTGGTATTTAAACCAAAGTTCTGAAAACAATGATTCTTTGCACACAAAATCTTTTAACACGAACACAGAAGCTCAAACTAAAAGACAAATATTGTCAGTCTTCAAAGATTTTTGACCCTTTGGGATTATTCCTACCTTGCACCATAAGATCTAAGATCTTTCTGCAAAATATGTGGAAGAAACCAGTAGGTTGGGAAGAAATTTTGGAGGAAAAGGACCAATTGACTTGGAAAAAGTTATCTTTTGACTTATAACAAAATACAAGATATAAAAGTTAACAGATATGTAGAGCACAAATCACAACCCCAAACCTTGCATATCTTTGCAGATGCTAGTACCCAGGCCTATGGATGCTGCTCTTACCTTGTATCATAACCAGTAATCTGGTTTATGCTAAAGCAAAGGTTGCACCCATAAATCAAAAAAGAACAGTACCACAGCTAGAATTGCTTGCTGTAACTTTAGCCATGAAGACAACTAAACTTATTTTAGACACTTTCAAAGAGGTCTTAGCTACAAGTTACTTAAATCAAACAAAGCTTGGTTTCATGGACCAAAATGGTTAACTAATGACCAAGACTGGCCATCAGACCCTAGTAGATAATTTACTCTAAGAATAAATGTAATCACCACAAAAGAACAAACTGAGGAAACAAACTACTGAAACACTATCCCAACAAAGCTTTTACAAACTTAATTGAGACTGCTACCAAGTACTGGATTAAACCAGTACTGTACAAAGAAGAATTTTCTGAGGAAATAAATTTCCTAGAAAAAGGCACTGAGACAGTGTTCACACCATCTTTGGTCTCAGATCTAAAGTTATTCATTGACAAGGAGGGATTGGTTAGATGTAAAGATAGGATTAACAAGTCTAAGTTAGGCTACAATACCAAGAATTCCATTTGATTTCCAGAAATAATTCATTAACAAACCTAATAATACAGGAAACCCATGACAATCTACATCACGTGGGAGTATCTCAAACATTAACTGAACTTAGGAAAACCTACTGGATACCCAAAGGCAGAATGACAGTAAAGTCTTCTTAACAAATGTACAACTTGTAAAAGGATACATTCTAGGTCCTATAAAACACCAAGCCCTCCAGATTTACCTAAGGAAACAGTCACCTTTGACAGGGCATTTGAAACAACAGGCATTGATGACACTGGTGCTATAACAGTTTTGGTACTCAGACAAGTAAGGTTTACATCATTTTATTCACTTGTGCAGCTACCCAATCTGTCAGTCTGGATGTTGTAGAGGATTTATTCACTGAATCTTTTATTGCAGCATTCAGAAGGTTTTGTGCTAAACATTCAGTACCAAAAACTGTTTGGTCTGATAATACCACCTATTTTAAGATGGGGAAGGATTTAGTCATAAGCTGTATGAGGAGGAGGATGTACAAAGTTACCTTGATGAGCAAAACATTACCTGGAAATACAGGCATACCTCGCTTTACGAATTATTGCATTCCCAGCATCCAATCGTAAAGTGAGGCATCATAAAGCGAGGCATTATTTCCCATAGGCTTAATGTTATATTAAGGGATACATTCTTGGAACAAATTTATTAAAAAAAAATTGCAAGAAAAGGTAATAAAACGATAATTTATGCAGCAATGGTTTAATGAAATTAAAAACAAAGCAAAGATATATGTAAAAAGACACAGAAAGTTTAATTTTTATTTGACTCACTCGTAGAAGCACCTTCAGACGCACTTGTAGATGCAGTCGTGGATGGAGGACTCTTGAAAAATGCGTCCAAAGTGGTTTGTTTTAAAGAAGATTTTTTCTTTTCAGATAAAAATGCTCCGCCAGAGTGAACAAACGCACGCACGAACGATATGTACTTATTTTTGATGTGTACGATTTATTTTTGACGTTTAATATTGTTTTTTTTTAACTTTATTTATTTTTTATTTCGTTTAAAATAAAATTCGTAAACCAGGGGTATCGTAAAGCGAGGCATCGTAAAGCGAGGTATTACTGTAAATTCCCCATGGTATGGGTCAATCTGGGAAAGACATACAAACTGCAAAGAATTGTCTGAGAAAAAGCATAGGTAATGAACCCCTTCAACTTTTTGAATTAATCACCCTTTTGTGTGAGATTGAAAATGTTAACAACTCGAAAATCGAAAATGTTGCCTTTAACACATGTTGGGGATAATATTAATGATTTGGAATCACTCCTAACCATTTACTTAAGGGTCATCCTATCAATTCTTTGCCAGAACAAAGATCCACTTTAATGGATAATGACACAGATTGGTCTGAACATAGTAAACTAAATGATAGGTTTAACCACTTAACCAACTTATTTCCCAGAAGATGGAAAAAAAATGAACTATTTTTTTTATGTAATATTTTTACTGCCTTTATTGTGCTGAAGAGGAAAATAATATTTATTGACTTATTTTTTTATTTTGAAGAAGTTATAAAAATAATTTTTCTTTAAAGAAAATTAGCATTATAATCTAAGAAAAATTATACTTTGAGTAGTAATTTCCACATGCATGCAATTAAGAAGGTGCCCGAATATACTCGGCTAAATTTTTTAGCATTTGCATGGGAAGTGTGAGTATATTCAGCCAAATTCGTTAAGTGGTTAAACACAAATCTAAGACCATACGACAATTCACTGAAAGATGGGAAAATGAATATCTGACATCTCTTTGTGAAAAACAGAAGATACTTAATCCTAATGAACACTGGGAAAATCTTATTGAAGCGGGAGATATTGTTCTTATACAAAGTAATGTTCCCAGACTCCAGTGGTCTTTGGGAAGAGTTGAACAACTTATGATAAGCAAAGCTGGGGTAACTCGAGTAGCTAAACTAAAAATAACAAATGGAGAAACAACAAGAGATATAACTCTCTTGTATCCTCTAGAATGTAATGCTAAGAAAGACAAAGACACGGACAAAAACACAGACAAGGATAAAGTTGTAATCTCAATAAACACAAGACAACCAAGACACTGCTGTGAAAGCTAGACAACTTCTACAGCATAAAATTGAAGGTGGACAGTTGTGAAACTTTACATTAATAATCTCCAAGATTAACACTTTTTAAATAACCATTTTGATATGGAAAAGAACCATCAGCTATGATAATTCCCATTTAAAATGCTACATTTCTCTTGTTAAGAAATGAGGATAAGTTATCTACTCTTACTAGGTTAAACCTAATGAGAGACACTGACAGAAGACATTTCCTTTGTATTTAAAAAATTATAGCTAATCTTACAAGGTTCCATAAATCTAAGTGGGGTTAACTTAAATGTTTGTACAATTTATCAGTTTGCAAAGAAAAACTGGGGTATAACACAGTTTTTCTTTCCTCACCCCTGAGTGTATGAGAAAATTAGAACTTAGACAAATTTAAGAACAAACAAATGGGCAGTCTGAAATTCCTGGGATGTAGGGGGGATGATGCTCTCTGCAGTTAGTGATTATCCCATGAAAGTGGTTGCTCCCATGAACCAACTTACCACCACCACGATACAAAGAGAAACTAAAGACAAGCTGCGAGAGAGGTTGGCTTGGCCTTTGGACAACGAATCAGAAAACAAATTTTTACACATTGGAAAAGAAAACTTTCAACTCTAAGTGGGATCTAACCTAGTATACTGGAGCAGAGATTCATTCCTACTTGAAAAAAGTAACCAAGATTACAAAGAGGAAACCTCTTCAAACAACTTCAAGTGAACACCTTATGGATTAATCTGCTAAGGTGAGTTTTGTCTTGCTCTGCTTTCAGGTTTTCTGGGCTAGCCCATTTCAATTTATTCTAGGTCACCATAGATGAATTTAACTTAAATCTACAACTAGTCTAACATAAATTAGCCCTACTCACCAAATATTTATGGAGCCTATGGCTTAAATCTTCCCAAATCAGCAAAAACGTTTGCAGCCATTCTGTGAACAGTGGTTTGGGGGAGATTTTAAAGTTTCAGAGCTTACCTTATCAGGGATGCCTGGCCTATAAAGGCTGGAGGAAAGAAATATCCATAGAACTTTTGCTGCTGTAAAGCAAATTCATGTGAAAAATACAATAATTAAAAGGTAAACAGGTTATTTTTATGCATTCAGTACAGTAAATATAATTTTAGGTCACAACCTATTTTATACCAGTAGGCTAATGGATGTGAGAACAATATTTTTGAGTCATTATTCAAGAGATGTCCCACTTTTAACTTCAGAAATTCTGGTCACCTCATTCTAAGGTGGGTTAAACTTTCTGCTTTGGAGGCAAACTTGGCTTAAACTCTAAATGGTATATTATTATTATTTTTTTTTGCAGGAAGGAGGGGCCAAAGGCAGATGCCCGCAAAAGTGCCCCTCCCACAGAAGAAGATAATCAAAATCAAGGTCTGGGGTTCTTGAGATGACTAGACTCTGCGTTTTAAAGATGGGAGGTCATGAACAGGAGGAAAGATGGATTGAAGAAGATTGTTCCAGAGTTAACTGATTGAGTAGATGAAAGATTGAAAATACCGATTAACCCTTGCATTAGATAGTTGGACAGAATAGGAATGATAAAGTGTGGAAAGTCTGGTACTGCATGCTCTCCTTAAAGGAGGAGGCATGCAGTTAGAGAGTTCAGAAGAGTAATGTCCATTATGAGAGCGATAGTAGAGAGAGAGAGAGTGAGGCAACATTGTGGCAAAGAGAGAGACAGATTGAAGACAGTCAGTAAGAGGTGGGGAATTGATGAGATGAAAAGCCTTTGATTCCACCTAGTCAAGTATGGCTGTGTGGATTGAACCACTAGGGTGTGTCAAATTTTTCAACTTTCAAATTCCAAATATGAGGGGTGCTAAAAAGTTGCAGCATGACTTAGGAATTCTAAAGATATTTTTGTTAATTTAATATAATTTAGTTTTGCTTGGTAAGAAGCTACATAAAAATAGTGACTTTTTTTTACTTTTTTGTGGAATTATATAATAATTATTATATTAATAATTATATATGCTGTATATATAATGCACTGCTGTTTTTGCTTATCTCACAGGTTGAAACATATTCATCAGTGTGCTGAAGATTACTTGTCCATCAGTGCTACCATCCTAACCAGTGGGAATTGACCTACAATGGCTTCTAAAAGGAGGACAAGACTGGGGACATTCACACATATGAGCAACCTAATTGGAACTGGTAGAGAGTTGTTGCCCTCTGAACTCCCAACTCTGCGAGACGTTCTGAAATATGGGCTACTGCTAAGAGAACAAAGTGGTGAGGATGTGAGAAACTACCTAGCAGCCAGTCTTGCAAAGGACATTTACCCTAAAGTGCTTGAAAAGTGGGAACGAGCAAACTTCTTTTGTAGCCCCCGTTGTAAATTCACGAGTCACAATCTTAAACAAGATCCAAGAGAGCTGGGAGCAGGCCAAAAACATATCTCTTGGGAGAGGAAGCTACATGTCAAAGAGGCTTTCATTGCAAAACTTGACAAGCTTTTTGACATCCTCAGTTGCAAGTGTAAAATTGTTCTCTGCTCTGAATTTGGCTGCCTTGCAGATGCTGGTTGCAAAAACGAAACTCACATTAACTGTACATGCCCTAGGGATGAAGATCCCTGTGAAGGAACTTGCTTTCATTAAAGGTCAGAGAGACAAGTCTGGTTCTATTGGACCATATCAGATTGGCTTGCCAGATCAACCTGAGCACAACAGACAAGTCAAAAAGCAGAAGCGGCAAGAAGATGAAAGAAGAAGGCTTGCTGAATATAAGCAGACAAGTAAGCAGGATGTTTCAATGCCATCAAATGAAATAATTTTCTCTGATGATGAAAATGAAGAACAAATAGCTGATGCTCAAGATGGAAAGGATGGAAGTTATGAAGTGACATTAGAAATACCAAGCACATCTTCAACTTCCAATAAAAAGCCAGAGTACAACACATTAGAAATACCTAATGTTGCTATGCATAGCATCAGATATGGTGTTGGCCTGCGTGCCACAGCTGCCATCACCACTGCTGCCTTTATGGATGCTGGCTTGATCACTGAAGAAGACAAGAGACTTGTAGTTGATCACAATAAAGTCAAGAGGGCCCAAGAAAAGTTATGAGATCCCTGGATCAGGAATTTGATGATCTTTGTAAGAAGGGCGAAATTGACTGTATCTTCTTTGACGGCCGTCAAGATACAACTAAAGTTATGCTGAAAGCAGACAATTCAGATCATCAGTTCCCCAGCATCATCAAAGAAGAGCATTATTCTGTGTGCAGTGAGCCAGGTGGAAGATATCTCTACCACTTCACTCCTGAGAAAGGCTCAACCAGAAAAAACCTGCTGAAGTTATTGCTGATAATCTTGTAGATTTCATGAAGAAGAAGGGCATTGATAAAAGCCTGCAGGCCATTGGAGGTGATTCTACAAATGTTAACACTGGCTGGGAGGGTGGTTCCATGCATTGGGTAGAGGTCAAGCTTTG
>JAJOZX010009084.1:140000-160000 GCA_023014485.1 Bathynomus jamesi
AGGTATGAGTTGTCCGGGTATGAGTTGTCTGGGTATAAGTTGTCCGGGTATGAGCTGTCCTGGTATGAACTGTCCTAGAACCCTTCTTGAGACCAGTTTTAGTCGGCTCTTTGAATTCCTCGCGGTGCTGAGTGACTGCGCGGAGAAGGTACTGCTTTTGTGCTTCATCCTTCGTGATTGTGCTGTTGAAAGCCTTAATGAGCGCAACTCCTCTTTCTGCACAATCGTTAACCACTGCCATCTTCTCTACACGTTCCTTCATTCCTTGGTAAGCTGGATCTGTGTTCCAATCATTTGGTGTCTTGGACAGGAATGATTGCGCCTGTTCACTTCCGTGCTGCATGACGAGGTTGAAGAAGATTGCTGAACATTTGGTGGCATAGAATTCCAAGGGATTGCTCGAGAACATTTTTCCATCCACGCGCTTGAGTCCTTTTCTTTTTTCGGGAACAGCTACGATGTTGTGAGCAATCCTCTCCTTCGTGGATGCGTGAACTCGAGGATCAAAGAGTGCCAAGGGGATTAAGTGCTCAGAAATGAACCACAAATGGCGCTTCATCGCGGCAAATGCCGTGTCATTCGTTTTTCCTGGGTGAGCTTTCAGCTGGCGCAAGAAAGTGAGGTCATTCAATGGAGCCATGTATGCAACACTGGCCTCGTTCCAGTAGCGGCCGTAAAGGAGCGTGATAAACAGGCTTAGTTCCTCGATGTTCCGTTTCTCATTCTGAAGCAAGGTGAATTGATCTCTGAATAGGAACACCTTGAACATGTAAATGACCTTGGCCATCCATCGCGCATGGTGCATGGCTCCAGGGCTTCGAATCCTCACAGGACCGTCAATCTTCCCTCCCAAGAAAAGGAGGCAGAGAAGCATCACTTCATCATAGTTGTCCCGCTGGCTCTTCTTGACAGCCTCCTTGTAGTAGACCATCATTTCCTTCCTCTGCTCTGCTGTTTCAGTGAACAGGCTGTTGGATGCACTCTCGAACTTGCTGCGATCAATGAAAACCCAGTGCTGCTTGAAACGCTTGAATAGGCCAATTTCAGGTCCACTGGATGTTCCGAAACAAGCACCGAAGGCCGCAGCAAGGACGACTTCTACCACGTGGTGTCGGCAAGCAATCCACACCAGATCAATACCCAACTCCTTTTCAATGAGAGTACAAGCTCATTAAGTCCCGTGTTGGACGCAGTTGTATCAAAAACAAGACCTCGAACATTGCCCTTTAAAGACCAGTCGTCCACAAGCTTCAGGCACGCCTGAGCCTGAGATGCTCCAGTTGCAGCAGTTACCATTGGAACTCCAAGGAGTTTCTCTTTCCCGTTACTGGTTACAAGCACAGCCACACGGTCCACCACCTCTAACCCTTGGGAGATATCTGTAAGCAGCTTACTATCCCAGTGCAAGAGAAGGGGCTCATGGGTCTTGAAAGTGGCCTGATCTTCGCGGCACACCGATTCACGTGTACATTGTCTCACGCGATGAATGGTAGTGCGTGAGATTGACACTTCGTCCAAGTTGTGCCCCAGCGATTTAATAGTTGCTGCGACCACTGCCATTCCTTTCCTGTCACTGATGTTGTGGCGATCCAAGGCTAAGGAAATGTCAGGCATGATCACAGACTTCAATCGCTTAGGAGTGGAACATTTTCGTGCTGACTCCTTAAAAACTGCAGTATCTGAATCTGATGATTCAGATGTGCTTGAACTAGAAGCCTCCAGTTCTCCCTGGGACCATCTCGCATCCGCCTCGCGCTTGGCCTTCTCCTCTCGGTTCATCTCTGCCACACACCGAATCCTCTTCCTCGTTTGTTGGTCAGCCATTTTCTTGTCAATCGGGCCACAGCTGAAGGAAGTAGGATTATCGAGCTGAGCAACAAGGAAGTTCTTGTCCTCCTCATTCATCATGGTCTCGAGGGCATCATGATGTGAAAGATCGAACACATCATCAAGGTCTCCGCGAAATATGTCCTTCAATCTGTAGGATGGGAAATTCTTTGTGCGGTTCTTCTTCAGCCCCTTGTATTGCTCGTACAGTTTCAGGAGCTTCTTCTCAGCGTATCTAGTATCCGTCATTGGAACGTTTGCTTTTGTCCAAAATGGGATCAAAGCCTCAATGGTCATCACTGCACTGTTATATTCTGTCTTCCTCTCCTCCAGATGGTGGAACATGAATTTCCGGAGGACTTGAAGCTTGGTAGGGAGTCCTTCCCTAGTTAACTTCTCCTCCGCCTTCCCTAGTAACCACACCTCACTGCTAGACTGTTTTTGATTGCTTCGGCGGCATTTCTACACATTCCTACAAAAGAAGAAGCCAAATTTAGTCATACTATAGTAATCAGTCATTAGTGAGACACGTCATGCATGATTGAGCGACCTCTCAACGACAATGTAGACAAAACATACTTCACACAGTTATTCACACTAAGTGTAGGAACAAAAGCAACAATGACCCAAAAGTGAAATCTCAGATGCTAAATTTTCCCTGTTTGTGAACCACCCTAATATATATATATATAAATAATTATATATATATATTAGTGATGTAGCGGATGTCATTTTTTTCACATCCGCGGATGCGGATGAGGATGTTTGATTTCAACATCCGCGGATGCGGATGTCTACATTTTCGTTATTTTTTAGGATATATTCGAGATGTGTTGTGTTTAACGTATATAATAAGTTATTATATAGAGAGAGCTGTAGCTATAATGTAGTATAATTGATTAATTGTACAATAATTGCTGTACTTTTCTCTGAACATATAAAATAATATCAAGCATCTAACTAATATAGAATTCAATTAGTGAATTCGCCTGCAAATAAATTCGTTATATTTTGTTGAGTTTCAGCCACAATTAGAAACCATAATTGTGTTACCAGGGTGCGGGACGTGAACCCAACTCAAATGCACCCCACCGACCTCTTTCCCCAACCTCCACCCTTATAGAAAGAGATCTTTAATTAGCTTGATAACTATTTATATTAAGTTTAAAGTTTTATTAGGCATATTTATAAATGAGTAATTAAAATAAAGTAAACTAAGATGTTCATCGTTTAATGTTCAAACTTAATTATAGGAAGGTTATGCTTAAGGAACATTAACTTTTCTGCCTTTTCTGCTGCCAGTCTGTTTCTCTTTTCATCATATATTAATCCAGCACTGCTAAATAATCTCTCGCTTGGTACGTTTGTTGGAGGACAGGCTAAATGTTTCCTTGCAAGTTTACTCAAGTATGGATAGATATTCTGCGTATTTTTCCACCAACTAATAGGATTGTCACATGCAGCCAGGCGTTTTTCTTGGTGATAGCTCTCGATCATTTTTACTACATCTTTTGACATCGCGTAGGTCTCGTCATTGCTGCTTGACTCAAGAAACTGAGAGACAGATTCTGTGATAGATTTGCTTGTTGAAGGTATTGGTTCTGTCACTGAAACTTTTATTCTTTTGGTGGGTGGCGAAGCGACAGATTCAAGAGATTGAAGCTCTTCAACTGCTTTACCAAGTGATGATTTAACTCGTTCTAATGTACTAGGTGAAAATAACTTAGCTTTGTAACGTGGATCTAAGTAGGTTGCAAGAGCGTAACTTCATACAAGAACAGCCTCTCGTCTTGTCGCTTGCATCACTTTTGCGCACAATGAACTAGTTCTATTAATATAGTAGAATTTGATAATTTCCGCTTATTAATGACGTTTTATCTCAACGGTCCACATCCGCACGACATCCGCAGCCCAAAGTGCGGATGCGAGAAAATGTGCGGATGTTCCGCGGATGCGGATGTGACCTACATCACATATAATATATATATATATATATATATATATATATATATATATATATATACATATACCGTATTTGTCGGCTTATAAGACGCACTTTTTTTCCTTATAAATACCTTAAAAAATCGCCCTGCGTCTTAGAAGCTGAAAGTGGCAATACAGCACATCAATAGCACAAGTGTGTGAATGGGTGCTGAAGTCATGGCATGATGTTAGGACTGAAATTGTGGTCAAGTCCTTTAAAAAATGTGGTATAAGTAATCTACAGATCTACAGAAGCTAAGGCTAACAAAGACCCTAAGATCCACTCTAAGGCTAGCCCGAGAGAAAGGAAAGAGTAGGGGGTTAAGAGAAGAGAGGAGAATAAGGGGTTAAGTAAGGAGCAACACCTATCATTCGTGGGTTAACATTCATTCAGAAAAAGAGGAAAAAAGTCTCACCATCATCATCCGCCGGCCACTGCCGACAAGTCAGAAAAATAGTCGGAGAAAATAGGAGAGGGGTGAAAGATGAAAAGAAGTAAAATAAGAACGCTTACAAACCATGCAAACACAGTCTTAACTCACTGTCATACCATGCAAACTACAAACATGCAAGTAAAGAGAGTTACAAACATGCAAAGAAAGGAGATAAGGAGGGGAAAAAAAAAAAAAAAGTAGGTACAGTTAAACAAAAGTGGGTTAGTTTACGCTACGAGCTACATCTACGTTCGTGTTAGTCTAATTTTTTTTTTTTTTTTTTTTTTTTTTTTGCTGGCATCACACGCTGGCATGTCACAAGCTGGCATTCATCGTCAACAGACTCATCCTCGAGCACCACCACCAGAGCTCCTGTTGTTAACGTTCTTTTTTTAATTTTAAACAACGTTAATACTTTTAAAATGTCTGTCAAGACGGTTCTTAAACATATTAACGCTGGAGAATGAACGACTGACGCGGGAAGATTATTCCATTTATCAATTACTTTAAACGTAAAGAAGTTTTTAGCGATATTAGTAATGAAACGTCTGCCACGCAACTTAAATCCGTTATTGCGAGTATTACTATTATCGAAAGTGAACAGTTTGTCAAAATTTACGTTATCGATGTTATTAACGATTTTGAAAACTTCAATAAGCTCCCCCCTTAATCTTCTAGTTGCGAGTGAATACAAGTCTAACTCTCTAATCCTATCTTCATAAGGCTTATTGCGCAATGACGGAATAAGTTTCGTGGCACGACGCTGAACCCTTTCTAACCTATCAATATCCTCACGCAAGTACGGGCACCAAAACTGAACGGCATATTCTAAATGAGGCCTGACTAGGGACTTGTAAAGGGGCAATATAATATCCTGAAGATATTTATTGTATGAGAGTGACAGTGATACAAGTGAAGATGATGGGGATAATGATGATAATGTCAGTAATGAATCTGAAGTTGATTAATAACAAATAATAAGAGTAATAATCATATTATCTCTTTATTGGCTTTTCTTTTTATTGAATTTTACATATCCATTGTATTAACAATAAAGTGCATCAAAAACTTTTTTCTTGAATTTACTTTTCCAAAATTAAGGTGCATCTTTCACGGTGCAGCGTCTTGTAAGCCGTCAAATACGGTATATACTCTGTATATATATAATTATATATACAGTATATATATATATATATATATAATATATATGCACTAAAATCACAAAATAACACGTGATCTTATTAATAAGCGCTCGGACTTCGTGTTTCCTTTTCGCTGTGGTTGTTTGCTTATATATATATATACAAACTCAGAATGGTCCCCTGAGAAACTTATATGTTAAACACACACCGTGCATGGAACAAGGAACTCTTCTGGGAAAATTAAATCCACTATAGTCCGAATAAGTAATGGTAAATGACAAATACCATAGTTTTTCTTTTTCATGATGCAAGCCCGACGTGGGCAACGGGTCTCTCGCAAAGAGGTCCCATAAATATAGCTTCCCTCACCAGCTATCTGCAAAGCAGACAGGATCCAGCTTTATGGGACCTCTTTGCGAGAGACCCGTTGCCCACGTCGGGCTTGCATCATGAAAAAGAAAAACTGGTATTTGTCATTTACCATTACTTATTCGGACTATAGTGGATTTAATTTTCCCAGAAGAGTTCCTTGTTCCATGCACGGTCTGTGTTTAACATATAAGTTTCTCAGGGGACCATTCTGAGTTTGTGTATATTAAACGGACGTGTTATGTGCCTTGAAAAGTGGACGCTCAATGTCCCGGTTGAGGTTTAAGTTTTGTTTTTTTGGCTAAAAATACAATAGTTACCCCTTTTCCTTTGATGTATTCAATCCGACGTGAATGCAACGAGTCTTTTGCTTATATTGAGGTTCTAAATGTAGCAGGGCTAGGCTGCTTTAAACCCTAGATCCATGTCCCAAAGCTGGATCCTGTCTGCTTTGCAGATAGCTGGTGAGGGAAGCTATATTTATGGGACCTCTTTGCGAGAGACCCGTTGCCCACGTCGGGCTTGCATCATGAAAAAGAAAAACTATGGTATTTGTCATTTACCATTACTTATTCGGACTATAGTGGATTTAATTTTCCCAGAAGAGTTCCTTGTTCCATGCACGGTCTGTGTTTAACATATATATATATATATGAATAGAAACGACATAAGTATTAAGGAACGCTTCTGCACACGAGGAGGAGAGATAACGAATAAATGAAAAATGAGGCGGTTCGCCTCATTTTTCATTTATTCGTTATCTCTCCTCCTCGTGTGCAGAAGCGTTCCTTAATACTTATGTCGTTTCTATTCATTTATATACTGCGTGGTCATTGCAGTTATATGCATATATATATATATATATATATATATATATAATATATATATATATATATAACTATATGATCAAAAGTATTCGGACACCGCATGGTTTTGGGAAAAATGGTTTTATTATGGCATTTAGTAACCAGTAGGTCCACCCTTTGCTTTTATTACAGCGTCAACACGTCGAGGCATATCCACCAGTTTTCGGTAAGTCTGTGCAGGAATGGCTCGCCATTCCTCTTGCAGAGCTGATGCAAGAGATGCAAGTGAAGCCAGGCGTGGTGTGCGGTTTCGTATCCGTCGCTCCAGTTCGTCCCACATGTGCTCGATTGGGTTGAGATCGGGGCTCTGAGCAGGCCAGTCTAACAAATCCACCTTATTTTCACGAAACCAGTCCTGCACACGCCTTGCAGTATGGCAGGGAGCTCGATCCTGTTGAAACAAACAATGGCCATCTCCGTAGTATTGCCACAGTGTAGGGAGGGCCGAATTGTCCAGAACGTCGAGATAAACGTCAGCGTTCATGGTAGTGGGTATAACAACCAACGGGCCGAGCCCTAGCCAGGAAAAACAACCCCATACCATGATGGACCCTCCACCGAACTTCACCGTTGGACGTACACAGTCAGGAAGAAGCCGTTCTCCGGGCTGTCGCCACAACCAAACACGCCCATCAGACTGGAAGAGTGAATACCGCGACTCGTCGCTCCAAAGAACAGTTTTCCAGTCCTCCACGGTCCAGGAACGACGGGAGACACACCAGGCCAAACGACGCGTGGCATTAACTTTTGTAATCAGTGGCTTGTGTACAGCTGCTCTACCATAATAACCGAGTCTGTGCATCTCTCTGCGGATAGTTACAGTACTAACGGAGGTACCGGATGCTCTTCCTACCACCTCAGCGATGGAAGCGGCAGAGGACGTGCGGGACTTCTTGACATGTCGTACCAGACTTCTTCTATCACGTTCCGTCAGTTTGCGTGGTCGTCCGGAACGTTTTTTCGCGTTAGTTTCACCGTCGTGCTTCCATCTCATGATAACATCCGCTACAGTCGACTTTGGTATATCCTGTTTGGCTGCAATGTTTCGTATAGAAACGTTACTTAAATAACATCCGATGACGAGTCCACGTTGGAACTCGGAGAGTTCACGTCCGCGCGGCATGGCTTCACAACAGTTACTGATAACTTAACAGAACACCTCAGCATTATAGTTTCGCTACTTGATATAATACTTTCTACTTAGAAATACCCAGAGTGAAATGGTGCATTCTTGACATTTCCTCCTGGGACACCCTGTATGTATGTATGTATATATATATATATAATATATTATATATATATATATAATATATATATATATATATATATATATATATATATATATAATTATTATATATATATATATATATATATATATATATATATAATTTATATACAGGGTGTACATAAAGTCAGGATCTATTTTTGTGAAATAATTATTTTTTCTATTTTTCTTTTCAGAAGCCCTTAGAATGAATACAGAAGAGCGTGTGGCAATAGTAACTTGGCGAATCGAGGGAAAGAAATACAATGACATCAGAGAGAAGTTTAGAAGGAGATTTCATAAGCCGGGGCCAATAGACAAGACAATACAAAAATTGGTGAACAAATTTAAACGAACGGGATCTGTAAATGATGAAGCAAGATCAGGACGACCGTGTATGTCAGATCTTACTGTGAATGCAGTATGCGGAATTATCACTGAGGAGCCACGTACGTCCGTTCGTGCTGTATCACACAGACTCAGCCTCCTGACGTCATCTGTGCACAAAATTCAGAAAGTTAATTTGCAGAAGAAAAGCTATCATTTGCAGGTTTTACATGATTTACATGAGGAAGATTTCCCTCAACGAAGTGCTGTGTGTGCTGATCTCGTAGAACAAATCTGGAGTGATAATTTAATGGACAACATTCTCTTTAGTGATGAAGCCACTTTCCATACGTGTGGAAAAGTAAGTCGCCATAACTGTCGGATTTGGGCAGATGAAAGGCCGAATGATTTTGTCCAAAATTGGGAAAGAGACTCGCCTAAAGTTAATGTCTGGATGGGTTTAACAAAATCTAAGGTTTATGGGCCTTTTTTCTTTGCTGAAGCTACAGTTACGGGGCTTATTTATCTGGACATGTTGCAGCAATTCCTTGAACCTCAGCTGATTGGGGATAGAATTGTTAGTACCATCGTCTATCAACATGATGGTGCTCCTTGTCACTATGCCAAAATTGTTCAGGATTATCGAAATGGACGTTTTCCAAATCGCTGGATCGGACGCGGAAGCAACAGACCTTGGCCAGCGAGATCACCAGATTTAACCCCTTTAGATTTCTTTGCATGGGGCTTTATCAAATCGCACGTCTATCAGACGAAGATTACGAGTCTTGAAAACTTACGTACACGTATACGAACTGCTGCAGATAACATAACCCCGCAAATGCTCCAGAATGTGTTTAGAAATGCTGCGGAACGATTTGAGCTGTGCAGGGATACTGATGGGCATCACGTCGAATCCTACTCTTAATTATTTAATAAATGTTACCACTTTATCATTTTATGATTGAATTCCATATAATTTCCAAGTGCTTCACAAAAATAGATCCTGACTTTATGTACACCCTGTATATATATATATACACACGGCTTCGATTCCCGGGTGGTTACCATTTTTTCATTTGTTTCGTTCTTTCGCTCTCATCTTGCGCGGTTAATTCTCCTATACAAAGTGTCGTTCTTTACGTTATATATATATATATATATGTATATATATAATATATATATATATATATGTTAACCCCTCCGTCTATGGCCCTGGGTTGGTTCGGATCGACGGGGGTTCTAGTTACGGAGGCAAGCAACGGATATTTCTTCTATATACTTTTCTTCTATAACTCTCTAATTCTTTTCTCTCGCTTTATGGGGTCGACACTCTGTTAATTCTTTTCTTTCAATAATACTCTTGATACTTCTACTTTTCTGACTAAATTCCTCTGAAGATAGCCCAACTCGAGGGGGAAAATAAAAAAAGTTTCTCTTACTGTAATTTTCTTCTTAAAAATTTACAGGTAGTGGTCTGAATTTTACAGGGGTAGAGGTTCGACCTCTTTCGACCATAGCTCAGGCCGGAATCTAAAAATATTAAGGAGGCAAGGGGCCTCTGCCCCCTCCCCGCAGCGAGGCTGCTAACAAGGGGAGTCTCTTAGCAGTGACCAAAGCAGAGAGCCGTAATGAAGTGTCCTTCATTTTACAAATACATGTATAAAATATGCCTGAATGTTGGGGGATGGCAGTTGGAGGTTAAGCTTCCCCCCTTTTAAACACGATCAGGTGTTTGAAA
Organism: Bathynomus jamesi; assembly: GCA_023014485.1. Taxonomy (NCBI): domain Eukaryota; kingdom Metazoa; phylum Arthropoda; class Malacostraca; order Isopoda; family Cirolanidae; genus Bathynomus; species Bathynomus jamesi. Next base: position 149,951 of record JAJOZX010009084.1, read on the forward strand.
GTTTCCGAATAAAAATTTAAAAAAAATAAATAAAAATAAAAACCATTTTTTTTTGCTACGTCTTCATTTCTGAAGGCGATATCATTTCACGACTGAGTACATTTTTGTTTGGGTTTATTACAATTATGCTTGCGATTATGGATTACTTCCCATTCGCTTATGATTGTCCCTTATAGTTCTATTAAAGTACATTCTTCATTATATATAAAGTCATTACATTCAATTACAGTTTCATCGAAGTACATTACGTCGTTTACCGTTCTTACAGTGTTTTTATATATTTATATATATGGTTATTAGCATAACACAAGTACATGCACATACAAGATAATTTATATACAACATAACATGTTACATTATATTATATGTTATAAATTTGGATCAGAGCGAAAGATGTTGTTTATCTTAGAAACGTTCAATTCTGCTGTGATTCGTGAATTCGACCACTCAACTACTGTAAGCCTAATGAATGTCTTGTGAGGGTGAACGCACTTAAAAGAAAAAAAAATACATGTGGACGTATTTTACATGTAAGTAACAGAATAGGTTGTGTGCGTAATCTAGACGCGCGTAAAATATGGACTGATAGGTTGATAGGTATCAGTAGACAATAGGTAGGAAACAACATAAATAATGATGTATAGAGAATGAAGTTTTTTTTTCTTTTTATTATTATTATTATTATTATTATTAAAGAATTTACCATACATTCAATACGGAAGATGTCCAAATACTAAACACGTGATTCAGTGTTCAAGGTATGGAAAACGTGAAGAGAATTAAGTTACTTTATGACGTCATAGTTATTGAATTTGTACGTATAATACAAATCATTATTAGGAAGATTTACAAGAACGAATTAGAGATAAGAGTGGGTATTAATGACTAAGAAGTACAACTACGGGTTCCAATCCTGTTATATGCAATGTGTATGCATAATCTAGGGACGAGGGTGAGATGCAAGACAATCATAATTAATTAATAACTTCTATAACAAATGAAATGGATACGACTAAACCATAGGTATGGTAGATCGTAGGGTTTTGACACGAACAAAAATAGGAAGCCACAAGTAAAATTATCCAAACTCGCGTTAAGCGATTTTGGTTCTTATGTAAAAATGAATATTGATTATTCATTGTCCATTTTTACATTGCTCTCCCCTTTTAAAAATGATATTTATACAATAATCTAATAGGGTACCATTAATACAATACAAATGAGAAAATAACATCCTAACTACTTCAAATTAGATGACGAATTTTTTCTTTACATTACAAATTTTATACAGAACAAGTGAGTTATTATATAAAAAAAATTCAAAGATTAATACTTTAATTTATGCAAACAGAATAAAAGGATTAATACATTAATTTGGACAAACAATTAAGTTAGGCAAAGAATGGTTTTGTTAATTTAAAAAAAAATTTCTGTGGGGAAAATTACATACATACTGAATAGTAGGTAAAAGGGAAAAATATAAATTATTTTCCAAAGTTACCTGATCGTGCAGTTTATAACTAATTTATTGACTATTGTAGGTAAAAATCGAATTACGTAATGGATGATGTATAGACCTGTGGTCTAGTGTGTATGTGTGTGTATTAGATACAAAGTGTGTATCTTATAAATTTGAGGGATAGATTAGCGGAGAGGATTCTTAAATTAACTGAATAAATGCCTGAGCAAAAATTTATATATAGTAAGCAAAAATGTTTAGGACTATATAAATAGCAGAGTTAGCACCTACACGCTATGAAATAGTTTGTGATATCGAATGATTTTAGAATAAGGTTTGTATATATAGTATATATAGTGTGCATACATGCGTGTGTATGTGTAGAGATTTGGAGGGTTTTTGAATTAACAAAGTTTAAAAATAATGTATAATAATTTAAGATGGGTTTAGGGTTATAAAATCTTTTGAGTCAATTATTGTTGTTATTATTATCATTATTATTATTATTATAAAATCCTTTAAGCTCCAGGTCAGTTATTATAAAATTCTAAATTACAGGTAAATTTTACATTTAAAATTATTTTTATATAATAAAAAAAAATATTAAAAGGTTTAATAATTTTTGCATGTTAAGTAGAAAAATCATACTCTCGTTGAATGTTGATAGAATTTGAATTATTTGATATTTTAGTCTGAAAACTTGTTTGCATATGATAAATACATATGTTTTATTGTGTAGAAGTTTTATTAAAATTAAATGACAAAAAAGAATAAACACAACTGAAATTTAGGGTATGTGCGGTCCTACGGGTAAATTTTCCGACCGTACAGAGCAAGATAAATTAGGTACATCGATTAATTATTACACTATTTCTGTCATCATATAATCGCAATAATTATAAAACTCGTTACCAACATTTGTAAAAACGGTCTTGGTTGCCAACAATAAAATGTCATTTTACCTATATATTTATATACGCAACAATGGCATGAAAAAGAAAAGACCGGTCCATTTCCTTCTTACAACAAAACAAAGAAAGGTTAACTAAAGACGCAACCCGGTCAATTCAGGTTGAATTAAATTCTCTTTACAACACAAAAAAAAGGTTGAATTAAATTCTTAAATTACATTTTCTTAAATTAAATTCTCTTAACTTACAAAGAAAAAGTTGAATTCAATTGACTGCATTGAAATGACTTGGGACTTAAAAACTGACTTCTTAAAAACTGACTTCTTAAAAACTAACTGCTTCAAAACTAACTGCTTCAAAACTAACTGCTTCAAAACTGGCTTCTTCAAAACTAGCTTCTTCAAAACTGACTTCTGTAATCTCTGGGGCGGTTGTCCCTCTTGGATGCAACCTATTGACTTGACCTCTTACCAAGTATTTCTATAAATCTCTGGGGCGGTTGTCCCTTTTGGCGCAACCTTCTGACTTGACCTCTTGTCAAGTATTTCTATAAATCTCTGGTGGCGGTTGTCCATCTTGGCGCAACCTTCTGACTTGACCTCTTGTCAAGTATTTCTATAAATCTCTGGGGCGGTTGTCCATCTTGGCGCAACCTTCTGACTTGACCTCTTGTCAATTATTTCTATAAATCTCTGGGGGCGGTTGTCCATCTTGGCGCAACCTTCTGACTTGACCTCTTGTCAAGTATTTCTATAAATCTCTGGGGCGGTTGTCCATCTTGGCGCAACCTTCTGACTTCAAAACTTATTTGCAACTTATTTGCAACTTATTTGCAACGAAAACTGACTTGCAACTTATTTGCAACGAAAACTGACTTGCAACTTATTTGCAACGAAAACTGACTTGCAACTTATTTGCAACGAAAACTGACTTGCAACTTATTTGCAACGAAAACTGACTTGCAACTTATTTGCAACGAAAACTGACTTGCAACTTATTTGCAACGAAAACTGACTTGCAACTTATTTGCAACGAAAACTGACTTGCAACTTATTTGCAACGAAAACTGACTTGCAACTTATTTGCAACGAAAACTGACTTGCAACTTATTTGCAACGAAAACTGACTTGCAACTTATTTGCAACGAAAACTGACTTGCAACTTATTTGCAACGAAAACTGACTTGCAACTTATTTGCAACGAAAACTGACTTGCAATTTATTTGCAACGAAAACTGACTTGCAACTTATTTGCAACGAAAACCGACTTGCAACTTATTTGCATCGAAAACTGACTTGCAACTTATTTGCAACGAAAACTGACTTGCAACTTATTTGCAACGAAAACTGACTTGCAACTTATTTGCAACGAAAACTGACTTGCAACTTATTTGCAACGAAAACTGACTTGCAACTTATTTGCAACGAAAACTGACTTGCAACTTATTTGCAACGAAAACTGACTTCAAATATCTCTCTAAATCTATAAACTCTCTATAAACACTCTTAATTTGCAAGTCAATTTAATTCAGTAATTGAACAAAATTTGCAAACAAAAATATAAAATGTAAACGACATTTCACTCTAATGTACACGAAGGTACGATACTACAGTATTATGTTTGATACATAAAATAAAATTATTCTATACTGAATATAACTGAAATTAACTCTCTCTGAAATTAACTCTCTGAAATTAACTCTCTCTGAAATTAACTCTCTCTGAAATTAACTCTCTCTGAAATTAACTCTCTCTGAAATTAACTCTCTCTGAAATTAACTCTCTCTTACATTTAACTTCTCTTACATTTAACTATGTTACAATTACTGTTTCACTAAAAAAATGTATCACTGGTGTCTGAAATGTTCACTGTGTTTTGTGTAAATTCTGACTTGATACTCATTATTAACTGTTAATAATACTGACTTTTCAAGTGTTTATAAATTACTTAAAAAAACAAAATGTACTTAACAAAAGTTCTACTGGCAAAATCCTCAGAGACGTGTCCTGAAGACGTCTTGCTGGCTACTTCTTCTTGGATGAAAACTAGGCGTGGAGAACTTGGAGTCGTGACCCACCGGTTCAAGGGTGGATGTTACGAACTATAAGTCGTGACACGCCGGTCAACTGGTTTTATCCTGGTGCAGGGTAATTTCTATCTTGGCCAAAGAGTGGCCTCTTCTTAAAGTAATCTTCTTAAAGTAATCTTAAAATAATCTTTTTATCCTGGTATAGGGTCTTCTTATCCTGGTAAAGGGGTCGCCAGCTGTTAACCCCTCCGTCTATGGCCCTGGGTTGGTTCGGATCGACGGGGGTTCTAGTTACGGAGGCAAGCAACGGATATTTCTTCTATATACTTTTCTTCTATAACTCTAATTCTTTTCTCTCGCTTTATGGGGTCGACACTCTGTTAATTCTTTTCTTTCAATAATACTCTTGATACTTCTACTTTTCTGACTAAATTCCTCTGAAGATAGCCCAACTCGAAGGGGGAAATAAAAAAAGTTTCTCTTACTGTAATTTTCTTCTTAAAAATTTACAGGTAGTGGTCTGAATTTTACAGGGGTAGAGGTTCGAGCTCTTTCGACCATAGCTCAGGCCGGAATCTAAAAATATTAAGGAGGCAAGGGGCCTCTGCCCCCTCCCCGCAGCGAGGCTGCTAACAAGGGGAGTCTCTTAGCAGTGACCAAAGCAGAGTCTCGTAATGAAGTGTCCTTCATTTTACAAATACATGTATAAAATATGCCTGAATGTTGGGGGATGGCAGTTGGAGGTTAAGCTTCCCCCCTTTTAAACACGATCAGGTGTTTGAAAGTTTCCGAATAAAAATTTAAAAAAAATAAATAAAAATAAAAACCATTTTTTTTTGCTACGTCTTCATTTCTGAAGGCGATATCATTTCACGACTGAGTACATTTTTGTTTGGGTTTATTACAATTATGCTTGCGATTATGGATTACTTCCCATTCGCTTATGATTGTCCCTTATAGTTCTATTAAAGTACATTCTTCATTATATATAAAGTCATTACATTCAATTACAGTTTCATCGAAGTACATTACGTCGTTTACCGTTCTTACAGTGTTTTATATATTTATATATAGGTTATTAGCATAACACAAGTACATGCACATACAAGATAATTTTATACAACATAACATGTTACATTATATTTATATGTTTATAATTTGGATCAGAGCGAAAGATGTTGTTTATCTTAGAAACGTTCAATTCTGCTGTGATTCGTGAATTCGACCACTCACTACTGTAAGCCTAATGAATGTCTTGTGAGGGTGAACGCACTTAAAAGAAAAAAAACATGTGGACGTATTTTACATGTAAGTAACAGAATAGGTTGTGTGCGTAATCTAGACGCGCGTAAAATATGGACTGATAGGTTGATAGGTATCAGTAGACAATAGGTAGGAAACAACATAAATAATGATGTATAGAGAATGAAGTTTTTTTTTCTTTTTTTATTATTATTATATTTATTAAAGAATTTACCATACATTCAATACGGAAGATGTCCAAATACTAAACGTGATTCAGTGTTCAAGGTATGGAAAACGAAGAAAATTAAGTTACTTTATGACGTCATAGTTATTGAATTTGTACGTATAATACAAATCATTATTAGGAAGATTTACAAGAACGAATTAGAGACAAGAGTGGGTATTAATGACTAAGAAGTACAACTACGGGTTCCAATCCTGTTATATGCAATGTGTATGCATAATCTAGGGACGAGGGTGAGATGCAAGACAATCATAATTAATTAATAACTTCTATACAAATGAAAATGGATACGACTAAACCATAGGTATGGTAGATCGTAGGGTTTTGACACGAACAAAAATAGGAAGCCACAAGTAAAATTATTATCCAAACTCGCGTTAAGCGATTTTGGTTCTTATGTAAAAATGAATATTGATTATTCATTGTCCATTTTTACATATACATATATATATATATGAAAATTATTTCACGAAAGTAACACGTGAAAAATATTATGATGAATAAAACCACGAAGGAAAGGAACACAAAATGGTGCTCAAGCGCTTTCGTCTAATGACATCCTCAGGAACACTGAAGTACATAAAAGGGTTACAGCCTACATATAGGTTCAGAAAGAAAAAAATAAATAAATAACATACATACATACACACATATATTATATATATATATAATATATATATATATATATATTATTAGATATATGCAATAAACGGAGAAGTAAAAATTAAAAATTAAAAATTAAAAATTAAAGGATTATCAGTGAGGCGTACAGATTTGTAAGGAAAAATATCGATTTTTAGCACAAGATCAAATGGATTATAAAAATACAAATTTATACTGGAAATCTGCCCGGGTTTTAACACTGCCTATGGTCAGGTTTCGATATATATAAAAATAAAATGCAAATTAAAAGTTAATAAAGTAGCAGACAAGTTTATCAAAGATTTAGTGTTCTACCCTTCTTATCTAAATCTGTTTTGAAGGAATTCAAAATAACAGGATCGAGTTGAAAAAGACCTTTGCTTATGTTGAAGTTATTTGAAAGTTGGATAATGGCAGACTCAAGAATATTTCTATTAACAATGTTGCTAGAATGGAATAAAACTGAAGCATTATTCCAATCAATACAGTGGGCTAACTCTGACAAATGGACAAAAAGGGCACTGGACAACTGTCTTGTTCTAACGGAATATTGATGCTGTTTTATACGTGTGCAAATCCTTTCCCGTCTGACATATGTAAAAGGAATCACATTGTTTACAACCAATTTTATAGATAATGCCTGAATTATTGGTAAGGCTATTTTTTACTATGATATTTTTCACAATATTATATGAAAATACTACATTAATATCCAAAAGTTTAAGTACATTAGCAATGCCTAAAAAGACCGGGAAAAATGGAAGTACTAAAATATTTTTTGACAAAGTACGAGTGTTATTATTGACACGATAGAAAGTTCGTTTTGCCTTGTTGAGACAAGATTCCATAAACGCAGATGGATAACACAGATCACTTCCAATACCGTTGATTTTTTCCAATTCGGCATCGATGTATTCCGGACTGGCGATCCTAAGGGCGGGGAGAAACATTGATGAAAAAATGGCCTTCTTAGTGGGGGTGTCATGTCTAGTGATGTAAAAAAAACGTTTTTTTTTTTGGTTTTTTTTTTTTTTTTGTTTTTTTCGTTTTTTTTGTTTTTTTTTCTGTTTTTTTTGTTTTTTTTAATAATTAATATAGATATTGCCAATTTAATTATAAGGTATACTTTTGCAATGATATATATTATAAAAATAAATAAATAAATAATAAAATAGGCCATATGGTACCAGTATAGAATGTCCTTTTCAGCCTATTTACAGAAAAAACTGGCCTCTTTCTTGCACTGAAAGTCTTGTATCTTGAGATCCATTAAACTTGCGAGAACACTGGCTGGGAGCTGACTGCCCATTGTCCAACCTTTCCAGGACTCTCCCATCCATTCCTCGGATTTTGAATCTCCCACTTAACTATCCTTTAGACCCGCGATGACATATTCCCCCCCCTCACGAGACCATCCATATATATATACATACACATACACCCATATACATATATACCAATATATACATAAATACTTATATACACATTTATATCTATTGTATACCCCATACACATGCATACATCCAGAATTCCAGATACATACGATGCATACTCACATATATACCTACACAAACTCATACACCTCTATTTCGCCCTTTCATTACCTCCGAGATCATTTAGCACATACAGTAATATCCATACAGCCAAAAGAAACCAATTAAGCACAGACAGAGCAGCAAAGCTAGTATTTATATCCCAAAATGCAAAATTCCAAGAAAGTGAAGTAAAACATGGTGCTACATTGGCTTCGTCAACATCCAAATCTGCAATAAATACCAGTACCTGTGATATTGAAACTATTTGCTTTAATCAATCTAGTGATAATGATTCTTCAATGGAAATAGAATCAGATAATGAAAGTTAAACAGCATTAGGTTAACACAAAGGTTAAAGAAAGATGAATATTTATATTTTTTATTTTTCTATTTGGAATATATATATATATATATATACACACTGGTATTCTTGCCAATCACAATTATATCTATTGTTTTATACCAGTATTATGGATATTATACCAGTACCTGTGATATTGAAACTAGCATATATGCTCTACCCAATCTAGTGATGATTCTTCCATGGAAATGAAGGTTAACCAACATTAGGTTAACAAAAAGGTTCAAAAAAAGGTGAATATTTATTTTTTCGATCTGGAATATATATACTGGTACTCTTGCCAATCACAATTATGTATATTGTTTGAAATGAGGAAGAATGTTTTATGTTCTAGTTAAAAAATATAGGTATATACATATAAAAAATGAGGGTTTGTTTTTCCTTTCTATTATATACTTTTTGTGTGATTCAGTTTTTCTAAAAGATGACTATATACATATACTAGGTATAACCGTATAAGCATGGTAGTATAGTAAATTATAGGTAATACTAATATACTTATTAGATTAAAGGAAGAAAAATATGGAATAAGTTTAAAACAATAAAAAACAAAAAAAACAGACTATCTTCGTTTTAAACAAAAAAAAAGACAAAAAAAAAAAAAAAAAAAAACGACACAATAAAAAACGACTCACATCACTAGTCATGTCCCGAGTAAAAGTGTACGTAGGACAAATTGTTTGTCGTTTTCCGATAGATACTAAACTTAAAACCTGGGCTTTCCCTATGTACACGCACATCCAAAAATGGGATTGAATTGTCTTGTTCCACTTCTAAAGTAAACTTAATGGAGGGGACTTGATCATTTAACTGAAGGAGGAAGTTATCCAGGTCACGATTCATGGGCCAGATACACAAAATATCGTCGACGTACCGCAACCAAGGGATGCCAACCTCCAGGATTCTCGGAATATAAGTAATTTCGAAAAACTCCATATAAATATTGGAGAGGAGGGGCGATATTTGTCCTACGTACACTTCTACTCGGGACATGACACCCCACTAAGAAGGCCATTTTTTCATCAATGTTTCTCCGCGCCCTTAGGATCGCCAGTCCGGAATACATCGATGCCGAATTGGAAAAAATCAACGGTATTGGAAGTGATCTGTGTTATCCATCTGCGTTTATGGAATCTTGTCTCAACAAGGCAAAACGAACTTTCTATCGTGTCAATAATAACACTCGTACTTTGTCAAAAAATATTTTAGTACTTCCATTTTTCCCGGGCTTTTTAGGCATTGCTAATGTACTTAAACTTTTGGATATTAATGTAGTATTTTCATATAACAATATTGTGAAAAATATCATAGTAAAAAATAGCCTACCAATAATTCAGGCATTATCTATAAAATTGGTTGTAAACAATGTGATTCCTTTTACATAGGTCAGACGGGAAAGGGTTTGCACACACGTATAAAACAGCATCAATATTCCGTTAGAACAGGACAGTTGTCCAGTGCCCTTTTTGTCCATTTGTCAGAGTTAGCCCACTGTATTGATTGGAATAATGCTTCAGTTTTATTCCATTCTAGCAACATTGTTAATAGAAATATTCTTGAGTCTGCCATTATCCAACTTTCAAATAACTTCAACATAAGCAAAGGTCTTTTTCAACTCGATCCT